>CAUYPK010025872.1:0-25204 GCA_963574355.1 Loris lydekkerianus | reverse complement strand
ACTGTCTCACTCTGCCCCTTAGGATTAGGGCTGTGAGGCAGTTCTGTCCCCGCCTTTAAGCTGCTCAGTCACTAGGTTACTTTGTCCCGCCCGATCCTTGCTCTGGGACCCTGAGGGCAAAGCTTCCTGGAGCAGTTTTTCCACACAATGGCTTTCACTTAGCCCAGCTCAGTGGCTCCTTTTGGGGCCCCAGACAATGCCCAAAGTTCTCCACACTTTTGCTTAAGCTCTCCCCAGTGCAGCTCAACTGAGCACCAAGTCCAAGAACACCAAAAAAGTTCACAGGTAAGGCCTTTCCGGTTTGTAGTCTCACTGCTGCTTGTAACTCACGGTTGCCGGCGTGATTAGGTTGATCGAACACACGCAGCCACTTGCCAGTTTTCCACTGTTTTTGTCTTCCTTCTGGGGTCCAGACGTCCCTTGCTGGCTCCCTGTATCCTCAAAGGGATGATCATAGGCAGATCCCACTGGCCAGAGATGTCTGGAGTCTTGTCTCCACAGATTTGCCAAGCCCAGTTACAGGGAAGCTGTTACTCAGCCGCCATCTTTAATCCACTCTCCCTAATTATTTTAAAGCAGTAAGAGCTACTGATAACTTCCTGTAATTATACCTTAAAATAGTTTGTCTGTCCCATGGAAAGGTTAGTTGAGTGGTAACTATTGGTGTGATTAGTTTCTCCATTAATTGTGCAAAATCCTTTCAGGTAAACGTTCTTAGCTAACGTACTTACACAGTTAAAACTTTTAAGTCTCAAGCCCTAGAACTTGTAGGGTGTTCAGCTAATTGAATGATGGAGAATTACACAAAGGTATCAAAAACTTCTTTTGGGGGCAGAGCTTGTGGCTCAGTGGAGTAGGGCGCCAGCCCCATGTGCTGGAGGTGGTGGGTTCAATCCCCGCCCCTGCCAAAAACTGCAAAAAACCCTAAAAAACTTCTTTTGGCCTGGCGTGGTGGCTCACACCTATAATCCTAGCACTCTGGGAGGCCAGGGTGGGTCGATTGCTTGAGCTCACGAGTTCCAGACCAGCCTGAGCCAGAGCAAGACCCGGTCTCTACTAAAAATAGAAAAACTGAGGCAAGAGGATCACGTTAGCCTAAGAGTTGGAGGTTGCTGTGAGCTGTGACACCATAGCATTCTACCCAGGGTGTTAGGATTACAGGCGTGAGCCACTGTGCCCAGCCCATAATAATTTACTTAAAAGTTAATGGAATATATTCTAAATTCTATTATTTACTCATTTATTATTATTATTATTATTTTAAAGAGAGAGTCACTTTGTCACCCTCTGTAGAGTGCTATGGTGTCACAGGTCACAGCAACCTCCAGCTCTTGGGCTTAGGTGATTCTCTTGCCTCAGCCTCCCAAGTAGCTGGGACTACAGGCACCCACCTCAGTGCCTGGCTGTTTTTTTGTTGCAGTTTGGCTGGGGCCCAGTTTGAATTCACCACCCTCTGTATATGGGTCCGGCCCCCTCCTTACTGAGCCACAGGTGCCACTCATATATATTACTCAAATTAAAAAAAAATCATTAAAATTCTTTGCATTTTGATAACTAATAAGATATACATTTCAGGTCTAATATTTTTATTTGGCTCAAACAGTTTTGCTATGGAGTGTACACTTGGAACCAGTGATCTGTGAACCCTATTTTCTTTTTTTTTCTACAGTTGCTTGCCACATACCTAGATAATTTTTCAATTTTTAGTAGAGACAGAGTCTTGTTCTTTCTTAGGCTGGTCTTAACTCCTGAGCTCAAGCATTCCTCCTGCCTCAGCCTCCCATAGAGCTAGGATTATGGGTGTGAGCCACCACACCTAGCCAGTCAACCTTATTTTCAAAACCCTCTTTCCTCAGAGAAAACTTCATTTGTAGGAATTAAGCATTTTTGGGAAAGTTTGTTACTCTTGATAGCACAAAGTAAAAGAAAAAAAAAAAGTTGAAAATAGCAGTTATGCTATAAAATTACACTGTTTTTTGAAGAGTATTTGTTTCTTTTAAAGAAAAGACAGGGATTTTAGATGAGGAAGATTAGAAGATGAATCAGATTTTCATTTTTATAGTCTTCATAATTTATGTATATTAATTTTGTGTTTAATTTTTGTAGCTTTTATTTATATGTATAAGCTTGATTTCTAGAGGTTTTTTTGAGTTGAAGAATAATATGTCTCTAAAAAGTTTCACAAAGAAAAATTGTGGATCAACTTTTTTTTTAAGAATCAAAGTCTCTGTCACCAAGGTTGGAGTACAGTAGTGCAATCATAACTCGCTGTGGCCTAGAATTTTTGAGCTTCAAGTGATCTTTCTGCTTCAGTCTCCCGAGTAGCTGGGACTATGGGCACGTGGC
Organism: Loris lydekkerianus; assembly: GCA_963574355.1. Classification (NCBI taxonomy): domain Eukaryota; kingdom Metazoa; phylum Chordata; class Mammalia; order Primates; family Lorisidae; genus Loris; species Loris lydekkerianus. The sequence goes on along the minus strand of CAUYPK010025872.1, from coordinate 22,858 downwards.
ACCTTGCCTGGCTTATTTATTTTTTAATATTTTTTTTGTAGACAGAGTCTTGATTTTTTTTTTTTTACCCTCAGGCTTGTCTTAAACTCATGGCCTCAAGCAATCCTCCCATGTTGGTCTCTCAAAGTGTTGGTATTACAGGTGTAAGCCATTGCATCCAGCCAGTTAGTATTGTTATAGCAGTCTTTATGGCTATTGTCAGTAAGATGATATCAACGAAATTATTAAAAGAATCATGGTAGAATAGCATTAGAAAATCTAAAGATACTGGTACTTTGTCTGGACAAGTAATGCTTATAATCCCAGCATTTTGGGAGGTCAGGGTGGGAGGATTGCTTGAGGGCATGAGTTTAAGACTAGCCTAAGCATCATAGCCAGACAACATCTTTACAAAAAATAAGAAAAATTAGCCAGGCATGGTAGCACGTGCCTATAGTCCCAGCTACCCTGGTGGCTGGTGGGGGGAAGATCTCTTGAGCTCAGGAGTTTGAGGTTGCAGTGAGCCACTATTCTCTAGCCCAGGTAACAGAGTGAGACCCTGTTCCCCCAAAAAAACAAAGCAGTGCTCGTAGCTCAGTGGGTATGGTGCCGGCCACATACACTGAGGCTGGCGGGTTTTAACCCAGCCTGGGCCAGCTAAAACAACGACAACTGCAACAACAACAAAAATATCAGGGTGTTGTGGTGGGCACCTGTAGTCCCAGCTACTTGGGAGGCTGAAGCGGGAGAATTGCTTAAGCCCAAGAGTTTGAGGTTGCTGTGAGCTGTGACATCATGGCTCTCTACTGTGGGCGACATAGTGAGACCCTGTCTCAAAAAAACAAACAAAATAAAACAAAAAACCCCACAAAATTCAAACACAAAGGTATGTGCACCAGACACATGAAAATTTAGACATTTTGGTTACCAGACAAGGTAAAACTAATCTTTTAGAAGTAGAGTTCATTTTTGTTTTAGTCCCTACAGCGACAATTCCTATGAGAATTTAGAAATAGGCATTTATTTTGTTAGCTCTTTTGAAGGCTAGGTAAAATACCATATCAGGAATAGTAAAAGCAAAAAATATATTGATTAAAAAATTCAAATATTCAAAACTTAGGAGCAGAAGCATTCTTTTATAGTTAAAAGTTGCTACAGCTTCTGCTGGAATTTGAGTCAAAAAAACCCAGCAACTAGTGATGAAAATCTGGTATGATTTTGACTTAAATTTTGATTTTTATGATAACTTCTTAAAATGTTACTTTGTATAATTTACAAGGAATTTAATGAAATACGATATTACTTTGGACTGAGATCAAGGCAGAATGTAGAAGATTATACAAGTAGGAATTATAAAAGCTAGGTATAAGTTGAAATAACATACTTTATAAAGTGTGAAAACATGTAGGTAAATTTCTTAGGTTGTTTCAAAAGGTTTGTCTGTTTTAATGTCATGTGTTTTTGTAGCTCCATATCTCAATAAATATTTATTCTGCTGTGTCATGGTATATACTGATCGATGGAGAATTTTGTACTCTATACATTGATGCTGTTTATTTTTTTCTACTTTTAATTTTTTTAATTCTTTTCAGCCTATTACTATATGATGTCATTAAGCGATTTTCGGCCAATTTTTCTCTACGAATTCAAATGGAACCAAAGCGCTGCCGAAACAGCCTGAAAAATTAACCAGGCATTTGGCAACGATAATGTTAGTGAACGCACTGTTTGACATTGGTTTGTGAAATTTCGTTCCAGAAATTTTAGCCTTGAAGATGAGCCCCGAAGTGGTCGATCTAGAGTAATCCAGGACGAGGATTTGAGGACCCTGGTGGAGACTGACCCATCACAAACGGTGCGTGGGATGATGGAAGAACTGGGTGTCAGCTCCTATGCAGTTTTTGATGGTTTAAAATGTATTGGAAAGGTCAAAAAGCTTGAAAAGTGGGTGCCCCACGATTTAAGCGATTGGCAGAAATTGTCATGTTTCGAGGTTTGTTCTTCATTGCTTTTGCGCAACCAATACGATCCTTTTTTGGATTGGATCGTTGCGTGTGATGAACAGTGGATTTTGTACGACAATAGGAAACGTTCAGGACAGTGGTTGGACACCGATGAGCCACCCAGGCACTTCCCGAAGGCGAAACCCCACCAAAAAAAGATCACGGTTACTGTATGATGGTCAGCAGATGGTGTGATTCACTATAACTTTCTGCAACCAGGCCAAACCATCACAGCAGAGTCCTATTGTGAGGAAATCGACGAAACGTACCAAAAATTGCGTCAGCAGCAGCCAGCACTGGTCAACAGAAGAGGTCCGATCCTGCTCCACGACAACGCCCGGCCACACGTCTCACAAATCACCGTCCGAAAATTAAAGGAATTGAGCGTCGAAGTTCTGCCCCACCCACCATACTCCCCAGACCTCTCTCCAACCGACTACTATCTTTTCAAGCACTTCGATAACTTTCTCACCGGTAGAGCCTTTGCCAATCAGGACCTAGCAAAAACGGCCTCCGTTGACTTCATCGAATCCTGAGCACCCAATTTTTATGCCGACGGAATTAATCGACTTGTGTTACATTGGCAAAAGTGCACTGATTCAAATGGCAATTATTTTGATTAAATTGAATAAATATTCACTGAGATATTACAGTTTAAAGTAGACTCATAAAAACGGACAAAACTTTTGAAATGACCTACCATAATAGCCTACCATAATAGCTGTGTGACTACATTTAAATCCTTAATCCTATTTTCATAGCCTGTGCAATTTTAAGCATAAAGCCAGAGTGCTCCAGGAAGGTGGTTTCTCTCAGAGATACATAACTTTGGGCTAATTTGGTAAGTTTAACAATATGGAAATTATCTTTTGAGACTAATGGAAGATGTAGGAAGATTTTGTGATAAGCTTCAAAAATAAAAGGAAATAAAGGAAATGATTACCTTCATGAAAAGTAAAAAGTATGCGAAAAGTAGTCAGGAGTGCTTTGTACTATATTAGTTGGCTCAGCAGTGAATAGTCATAATATAAATGCTATAATAAAATAATGAAAATTGTGCCATCTCTAGATGAAAAATAAGGAGTCCAAGAGACATTATGGCACCATATTTGCATTTGCCCTGGGGTTTCTCAGCCTTGGCACTATTGGTATTTTAGAGTGGGTATGTTTTGTCCTGTGGGTTGTCCTGCACATTGTTGTCCTTCGCAGTCATTCTGACCTCTGCCAGCTAGATGCCAGCAGCACACTCCCCACTGAAAACCATTGGTCTGCACTAATAAGAAGCAACATTTAATGTCTAAGCTGTTGTCAATTTTAGGATCCAAAAATGTATTTCAGTTACTGATTTCTCATTCCAGGAGTCCATCCCTTTTCAACACATCCTCTTGAGGCCTGGCACATAAGAGATGCCAAGATTTAACTATGCTTGTAATAATATTTAGACTCACTTATTATTTAGTTAGATTTGCAAAGAACCCTTACAATATTAACACTATTGCATCAATTTCCTAAGCCTACCATAATAAACTACCCTAAATTTAGGGGCTTAAAGGAAAAGAAGTGTATTTTCTCACAGCTCTGGAGCCCAAAGTCTGAAGCCTCTAGGGAAGAATCTGTCTTTGCGTCTGGGAGCTTCTGATGGCCCCAGGCATTCCTTGGTCTGTAGCTGCATCACCCATCTCTGCCTCCATCTTCATGAGGAAGCCTTCCCTCTGTGTGTCTTTCTGCATCCTCTCCTCTTACAGAACACTCGTCATTGGGTTATCATCCATCCTAACCTAGTATGACCTTATTTTAAATTAACTAATCATATCTGAAAAGACTCTGTTTCCAAATAAACTCACTTTATGAACTTCCAGATGGACATGAATTTTGAGGGAATATTATTCAAACTACATTTATTAAATTAATCTCTGGACAATAAGCTTTGTAAATGCATCACTTTGGGAAAGTTACCATTATCTTTGTGCCTCAATTCCTCAATCTGTAATATAATTAAAACATATAAAAATAGTTGACTTACACTGTTGCAGCATGAAACAATTTAAAGTATAATGATTATGTATGTCCAGCACATTGTTTGCCCTATATAAGTATTATTATTGCTATTATATTACCATTATTCGCATTTGCCAACCAAGAATTATTCCTGTCCCCAAACATGACACTGTAAATTAGAAATAAGCTCATGCAGCTCCATATGCCCTAGTGAGGCCACCCTGTCTCCTACCTTATACTTACTATATTGCCACTGCAAACTAATGTCCCAAATGGGTCTTCAGTGAGAGCTCATTATTCCTTGCCCCTAAGAAATCACTAAGACAAATTCTTTGGTACCCTATGCCCTATTTCCTTTGATGGCTCATAAAAAATCCAAGTTCTAGGTGATAAATCCAGACTCCCATCTAGCTAGTCGGATGGAAATTCTCACCTTCCCTAATTTCTTAAGCCCCTACATTGTGCCCTCTGGAAGTCATAATCTGTCATCAGAAAAATGCCAGATATTTTCAAACTCTCCTTTGAATGTTCTAGACACCTTATTGCTTGCCTGAATTGTGGTTTTCCTCGAGGGACACAAACTCCCTGGAGCTGTCTCAGGTGGTGGCTGTTCCTCTACAGAATGCCATGCTCCTCTTGGCCAGAAGTGTGGCAGTGACCATCTAGCCCCTCCCTGATGTTTCCAGACCATTCTTTCACCTTCTTCCTTCATTTTACCAGCAACCATAATGATTATGCCATCAGAACAGCCTCCGATTCTCCCTCCTTGCTGTTGACATCTGCTATTCTGCCAGATCCCCCTGTTAACCACCCCCAACACTACACAAGTCATATATCCTAGCAGTTGTGATGGCTTCATAACTAGTACAACCCACACCTTATCTCTCTGACCTTGGGCCTTTTAAAATAAGTAACCCATTCTCTCACTAACATGATCATGTATTAGACCAGCTTGCCCCTCCTGAACTTTAATTTGAAGCATCCCCTATCTCCAGCCACCATTACTTTTTTTTCCTTTTTATATTCTTTCTTATTTTCAATTATTCATTTATTATCAGTGGCCCAAAATAATAAGAATAGGTTTTCGAACACAGAGTTCTACATAATCAGTTCTTGTATGCAGAGCCAGCTTCGTAAATGCTTGCCCTGTGGCAGCTGAGGGTCCCACACTTGTGCAGTTTCTGTGCTTTTCATTTAATGCTCAGCTGCCACTGTCTTTACATTTCTTTTTGTTATTGTCTTTTTGTTTTGCTTTATTTCACAATAGGTGGAGTCTCCCTAAAGTGCCCAAGCTGGGATGCAGTGGCTACTCATAGGCACTATTATGGTTCACTGCTACCTCAAACGCTGGTGTGGAGCAATCCTCCCACCTCCGTCTTCTGAGTAGCTGGAATTACAGGCACACGCAACCGCACCTGCCTCTTGAAATTCTGATAGTGGCTGAGTAAACATCCTGCATTTTCAGTCTTCACTGAGCCCCACATGTTAGGTGTCTGGTCCTGGACATTTGTGAGCATCACAGGTAACTCTTACTATTCTGCCTCACTGCTCCATTCTAGTTTTTGTCCTCACTCCACTCTACTCAGCTTGGATGATGTATCCCATCCTTATAATCAGTCCCTTGTGTACATACCTTCATCACTGTTACCCTCTCTCCTTCTTGTTATACATGTTTCCCAAAATTTCAAACCTGAATAAATCCTCTCTCTGTCTATTCCATGCCTTCACTCAAGCAGTTAACAATGGCTAAGAATGATCTAGGAGGGCTTATGCTGAGTGTAGAACTCAAAACCAGACTGGGCCTCAATGCTGGCAGGCAGTGTGAATGCTCTTGCCTAGTCAAGTTGTTCTCTAACTTTTTCCTAGCTTCTCCTTTTCCCTGAAATGTCTGAAACTCCTCTCTCCTGTGATGACCTATATCCTATGCACTGAGAAAATAGAAGCAATCAGAAGTTTATGGAAAAAGGAAGAGTGAGAATAGAAGATTCCTCAAAGGCCTCCCTGTATCTACAAATCCATGTATTCTGGCTTTTCTTCTGTTTACATCTGTGTTCCAATATAAAGCCACCCTCCCCACTTGCACACTGAATCCATTCATTTCTTACCTACTCAAGCGTTTTGCACCTACATTAATCCCCCTCCCTCCTGCATCAGCAATTTTCTCTATCAAATCATCCTTATCAACATCCTTCTTTAAAAAAATAAATAACACAAAATAAAAATTTCCCTGACTTCAAAAAATCTATCTACCCACAGCCCCACTTCTCTGCTCCTTTTCACAACAAAACTCTAAGACTCTACACATGCAGTCTTTACTTGCTCACTGTTCATTCTCTTTTGAATCTACTCTAGCTGGGATTTGTCTACACTGCTCAAGGAAATTGCCCTCATCACTACCCTCTTTGACCTCCAGTTGCTGTCAGTGACCAGGCAGTCTCATCTTCTGACTTCTCACCACAACCAATGACCTCCAAATTGCTACGTCAGTGACCAGGCAGTCTCATCCTGCAACTTCTCTGCAGCAGGGCCAGCAACAGCACCAAACTCTGTGCTCTCCTTGCTTCCCATTTGTTCATTTTGCAGCAGTTTCCCCTACATCTCCCTTCCTAATAGACCCTCCACAAGGTTCCAGGGCTTCTTTTTCTTTTTAAAGCACACATATTACTCCTTTACTTAAACATTTCCAACAGCTCCCCCATTTCCTTTGGTTTACTTAGAATTTCTTTTATTTATTTACTTATTGAAAGAGAGTCTCACTTTGTTGCCCAAGGCTAGAGTGCCATAGCATCAGCCTAACTCACAGAAACCTCAAACTCCTAGATTCAGAGATCCCCTGCCTCAGCCTCCCAATAGACACCTGCCACAACACTTGGCTAATTTTTCTATTTTTAGTGTAGACAGGTTCTCCCTCTTGGTTAGGCTACCCTCAAACTCCTGAGCTCAAATGATCCTCCACCTTGGCTTCCCAGACTGCTAGGATTATAGGTGTGAGCCACAATACCTGGTTTACTTAAAAATTCTTTACCTAGGCCTAGAAAACAGTACAAAGATTAGTCTGGGCTCAGTCTTTTTTGTGTTGTTGCTCTATGTGAACTAACCTCAGATCCAGCTTGCCCTGCCCCTCTCCATAACTGATAGCACTCCTTCCCCCTACACTTGGTTCATACTGATGTTATGAAACATCACATTTGATTGTGGTTGATACAATATGTATAAATATGTATTATAGATATGTTCAATCTAGCAGATTTAGGGCATCCTCCAAAATGGAAACCATACCATCATTTTAGTGTCTCACAGATTTACATAATTATATCACCTAACCTCAGTAATTGAGAAGCAAACGCGCGTGCGCACGTGTGTGTATGTGTGTGTGTGTGTGTATGTGTGTGTGTGTGTGTGTGTGTGTGTGAAGTCTCCGGCTTGTAATTTCAACTTGTGTACAAAAAGCCACATTTATCCTTAGGGTTCCCTACTGGCTATTAATACCAACATGTTAGCCTCAGTGTCAGGGCCGTTAGTTCTTTTTTCTTTTTTTTTTTTTTTTTTTTGAGACAGAGTCTTATTCTGTTGTTGTGGGTAGAGTCCTGCGGTGCCATACCTCATAGCATCCTCAAATTCTTGGGCTCAAGAGAGATTATCTTGCCTCAGCCTCCCAACTAGCCTGCTACAATGACTAGCAAGTTTTTCTATTTTTAGTAAAGACAGGATCTCATTCTTGCTCAGGTTGGTCTTGAATTCCTGCCCTCAAGCAACGCACCCACTCAGCCTCCTAGAGTGCTAGGATTACAGACATGAGCCACCAAGTCTGGCTCATGGTTCTCTTTTTAAGTACTCTTGTTAATTATGGATCATTGTCTCTTCCCTTTGATACTCCTTAATACAGGTTAAATGAGGTGAGATGAGGCCAGCACATTTAAATAAGACATTTCTGGGGTTTAAAAAGGGTTAATAAATCCACAAGGATCTTGAAACTGTGTAATCTGGGATACAAGGTACCACATTCTCTTTGCACTGAAAGCCTGTCTCCACATAGAGTGGCTAACTGTGACAGGCATATCCAAGCACTAATGTCTTATCCTCTGCGTCCCTAGTCTTCTCTAGACTGTAGGTCTAGTCCACAGAGAAACAGGTCAAGTGCGGGGACAGAAATTCCTTCTGCAGCCTGTTTAAGGTCAATATTTCTAGTCCCAGTTTTCTGACTAAACCCAAGTCTCTTCTTCTGGGATTGACACCACGAATGTTCTTCCACTTCCTGGGACCTTGAGACCCCTAAGCATGGGAGTGTGGCTTTACACTATTCCTTCATCAGTACATTCAGATGGGAAAAAAGGCAGTGGAGTAAAATCTTGGATTGAAATCTTCACCATGCCAAGTAATTATGTGATTTGGGGTAAGTTACCTTCATATTAAATCTGTCTGTGCCTCAGTGTTCTCCTTTGTAAAACAAGGATAATAACAGAACCTACTGTGTGGGTTGTGGTAAAGATGAGATGAGATAGTACATGCCAAACACTTGAAATAGTGCCTGGAACATAACAAGGACTTATCACGTCAACTAGCTCTAAGACATTAAAGGACATCCATTTAAAGGACACATGCAGGTAATCAGGGGCAGCTGCTGTCTTGCAAGAATGGGGAGCATGGAAGGTATAGTCAGAATATATTTATTAACTTGAAAAGAAAAATGAAGCTATACCAGGAAAGAACCTTGAACAACAGATGAAGTGTTCCCCATGTTGCTCTGCAGACATGCATTTAGAAATTATGTCTCCCAGCCCCTTCATCCTCTTTTCTCTGACCTCATTCCCATTCAGATAAAAGCTATGAACTGTCTCCCTTTTACCAAGATCTTTTGAAGTGCAGGTTTTACTCTAATCTTTAGAGAGTTTCAAGGCCTCAGTTACTATCTGCCCCTTTTATTATGCCACAGTGTTTCTGATCAAACAGAATTTGAGAAGACAGGTCCTTCTTGTCAAACAGTAAATGAAGAAACTCTCATAATAGCCCAGTGTTCTTACAAGGCATCAAGCCTTAGGTGGCCTGGAATGCTCCAGATCTGCAGAAAGTCAATAACCTGTCTGGAATATAGAAGAAAGACAATATAGGACAAGTTTGGCTATTAAATGTATCTGTGCCTTATAGAGTCATGATTATACTGAGTATTAATTTTTTTGTGTGTTTTGTTTTTTTGTTTTTGTTTTTGTTTTTTGTTTTTTTTTTTTTTGCAGTTTTTGCCTGGGACTGGGTTTGAACCCACCACCTCTGGCATATGGGGCTGGGGCCCTACTCCTTTGAGTCATAGGTGCTGCCCTGAGTATTAAGTTTTTTAAAAAAAAAAAAAAATGCTTTAGTAGTATAGCCTGGTAATATTGTTAATAAAAAGGTTAGTAAATATTTTAGGCTTTCAGGGGCATAGAATCTCTGTCTCAGCCACTCAACTGTGCCATTGCAGGGGAAAGCATTCATAGATGATAGTAAATAAGCAGGTGTGGCTACGATACAATAATATATTATTTAGGAAAGTGAGTGGTGAACCAGATTTAGCCCAAGGGCTTAAAACCAGGGCAAGCTCACCCAACCCAACCCCCACCCAGCCTCTTACCTCCATTCATGCCTGCTGTAGTGGAGAAAATGGATTTACCTGGAAGTTCTAGGGCCCCACCCACTACCTAAGGAATTCAAGTGCTTTTCCAGCAGGCTAAAGTCAGTCATAAGTCCTAAAAACAGCACTACAGCTAATTCCTTCCAGCAGGTGATACCTACTGACCAAGAGGTTAATTTTCACAGCCCTTTACAGCATTTGCTAACTCAATCATGGAGGGTGTGGTTGATTCTCACTCACAGGTGCCACCTACCATTGCAGAGATTAAACTGGTAGTGCCTATACAACTCACATTGTTAAGAAGACCAGACCATGAGACTGGGGAAAGAGAAAGGATTCAAAGACTTCCATCCTCTCTCATCAGTGAGAAACAAGGAATCTACCCAAACACACAACTCACCACTGCTACAGCCTACAAACAACTAGCAACTGAGAAAACCACCACACTAAGGATATCTATAACAAAGGCAACCATACAAAATCTGAACCACCGTCAATGCACCCACAAGCAACTCCAAAGGTTCTTACTCAACATAAGCTACAGACATATCCTTATGAGGGGGAGAAAAGCCCTATCTTAACAAAAGAAATTCCAAAAATAAGAAGTGACAGCTGCCCTACATGAGAAGGAATCAATAAAAAAATAAAAAATAAAATAAATCAGAGGGAAAGGACATCCTCAAAAAAGAACACCAGCTCTCTAGTAATGCATACCAACCAAAATGAAAATATTAAAATAACAGGTAAAGAATTACAGATACAGTTTATAAGAAAGCTCAATGAAATCCAAGACAAAATGGAAAACCAGCTCAAAGAAACCAGAAAAAATAATTCAGGAAACGAGTAAAAACTTCACTAAAGAGATTGACATATTCAAAAAAAAAAAAAAAAATGCCAACTAGAACTTCCGGAAATGAAAAGTTCATTTAAGGAAATCCAAAACACAGTAGAAAGTTTTAAAAATAAACCAGACCAGGCAGAAGAAAGCATCTCAGATCTTCCTGACAACTCTCAAATTAAATCAGTCAGTCAAAAATTAAATAAAAAAGAGAGAGAGAATTAAGAGGAATGAACAGCACCTATAAGAAATATGGGATCATCAGCAGTGTAAATATGGTGGATAACATTTATGGACTTCTGTATGTTAAATCAGCCTTGCATCCCTGGGATAAAACCTACTTGATCATGATGTATTACTTTTTTTGATGATAAGCTGTAATCTATTGGCTAGGATCTTGTTGAGAATTTTGGCATCTATGTTCATTAGTGAAATTGGTCTGAAATTCTCCTTTTTAGTTGGGGTTTTTCCTGGTTTTGATATCAGGGTGATGTTTGCTTCGTAGAATGTGTTGGGGAAGATTCATTCCTCCTCAATTTTTTGGAATAATTTCTTCAGTATGGGAATAAGTTCTTCCTTGAAGGTTTGATAGAATTCTGGTGTGAAGCCATCCAGACCAGGACATTTTTTTGTTGAAGATTTTTTTTATTGTTTCTTTAATCTCAGTCTGAGATTGGTCTGTTCAGGAGCTCCATTTCTTCCTGGCTAAGCCTAGGGAGAAGGTGTGATTCCAAATATTGATCCATTTCCTTCACATTGTCAAATTTCTGGGCATAGAGTTTCTGGTAGTATTCTGAGATGCTCTTTTGTATCTCTATGGCATCAGTTGTCATTTCCCTTTTATCATTTCTGATTGAGGTTACTAGAGATTTTACTTTCCTATTTCTAGTTAGTCTGGCCTATTTTATTTACTTTTTCAAAAAACCAACTCCTTATTTTATTAATTTTTCTGAATGATTCTTTTGTTTTCAATTTCATTGATCTCTGATTTAATTTTCGGTATTTCTTTTCTTCTGCTGGGTTTAGGCTTAGATTGTTCTTCTTTTTCTAGTTCTATAAGATGGATTGTGAGTTTGTTGATGCACTTTCTTTCTTGAGCTCTCTTTCATCTCGTTTTTAGAATGTAGGCATTTAAAGCAATAAATTTTCCTCTCAGAACTGCTTTTGCAGTAGCCCACAGGTTTTGGTAGCTTATGTCTTCTTTGTTGTTATGCTCAAAGAAGTTAATGTATAACCTTTTTGGAAGGAAGTATGGAGAAACCTCAAAGCATTCAAGCTAGACCTCCCATTTGATCCTGCATCATTACTGGGCATCTACCCAGAAGGAAAAAAATCCTTTTATCATAAGGACACTTGCACTAGACTATTTATTGCAGCTCAATTTACAATCATCAAAATGTGGAAACAGCTTAAATGCCCACCAACCCAGGAATGGATTAATAAGCTATGGTATATGTACATCATGGAATACTAGTCAGCCATTAAAAAAAAAAAATGGAGACATTACAGCCTTTGTATTATCCTGGATGGAACTGGAACACATTATTCTTAGTAAAGCATCACAAGAATGAAGAAGCACTAGGAGGTGCCTGTGGCTCAAAGGAGTAGGGCGCCAGTCCCATATAACAGAGGTGGCAGGTTCAAACCATGCCCACCATAAAAAACAAACAAACAAAAAAGAATGGAGAAGCATGAATCCTATGTACTCAATTTTGATATGAGGACAATTAATGACGATGACATGGTGGCTGTGGGGGAAGGGGAGAGCAGAGAGAGGGAAGGAGAGATGGGGGTGGGGTCTTGGTGTGTGCCACACCTTTTGGGGGCAAGACATGATTGTAAGAGGGACTTTACCTAACAAATGCAATCAGTGTAACCTGGTTTCTTGCACCCTCCATGAATCCCCCAATAATAAAAAAAAAAAGAAAGAAATATGGGATCATGTAAAATACCCAAATATAAGAATCATTGGCATGCTTAAGGGTACAGAAGAAAATGCCCAAGGACTGGAAAACCCATTTGAGAGAATAATTAAGGAAAACTTCCCTGGTCTTGCTGGAGATATAGACATCCAGGTACAAAAAGTTCAACTAATACTGTGGATATTCATTGCAAAGAGGCAATCACTAAGACACATGCTCATTAGTCTGGCCAAAGTCAACACAAAGAAGGAACTCCTGCAAGCCATGTAGTGAAAACATTAAGTAACTTACAGGGAAAACTCATCAAGCTAACTCGAGACTTCTCAACTGAGACTTTACAAGTCAGAAAGGATTGAGGCCTGATCTTCAGTCTTCTTACAGAGAACAACTCTCAGCCTAGAATTTTATATGCTGAAAAACTAAGTTTCATATATGAAGGATAAATAAAGACTTTTCCAGATGAGCAAACATGAGGGAATTTGTCAAGACCACACTTGACCTGTTGGAAATACTCAGAACTTCATTATACATGGATGAGCCCCGTCATCACTCACCAATGTAAAACCACCCCACAACTCAGAGCTCATACAAAACAACAGTACAAAAGGTAAAATAAAGCAACAAGGTACTACCCAATAGTATGAACAGAACAGTTCTAACACATCCATTCTATCAATCAATATGAATGATTTGAATGGCCCACTTAAAAGACATACGCTGGATGAATGTACGAAAAATACAACCCAAGTAGGTGTTGTGTCCAAGAAAGACACATAAATGACAAGGACTCTTATAGACTTAAGGAAAAGGGATGAAAAAAAATTTCCATGCAAATGGAGACCAAAAGAAAGCAAGTGTAGCCATTCTAATATTAGATAAAATTGAATTTGAATCAACAATAGTAAAGAAAGGCAAAAATAGTTATGATATAATGGAAAAGGGAGCAATTCAACAAGAAGACACAACAATCTTAAATATGTATGCATCTAATACAGGAACACCTAGATTCATAAAAACAGACCCTATTAGAGCTAACCAAACAGAAAATTGGCAGCACTAAAATTGCTGGGGACTTCAATAGCTCACTGACAGAACTGGACAGAAAATAAACAAGAAATATTAGCAGAAAAATAAATAAGGAAATAATGGACTTAAATAGAACTCTAAAACAAATGAGCCTGCAGACATTACAGAACGTTTTACCCCACAACTACTGAATAGACACCCTCTCATCAGCACAGAGGACACTCTCCAAGACTGATCACATCTTAGGCCAAAAAACATGTCTCAACAAATCCAAAAAAATAGAAATCATGCCACATATCTTCTCATGCCACAGTGAGAAAAAAGTAGAAATCTCTCCAAGAAACACTCAATTCTAAACAAAGTCAACCTGCCGCTGACTGATTATTAGGCCAATAATGAATTAAGATGAGAATCAAAAGACTCCTTGAACTAAATGTCAAAGGAGACACAAATTATCATAATCCACAGGATTCAGCAAAAGCAGTCATGAGGGGGAAATTCATAGTCTTAAATGCTGAATCAAAAAGAAAGACAAAAAGGAGGAAACTTTAAAAATCAGCAATCTAATGACACATTTTAAGGAAGAGCAAACCAAACTCAAAGCCAGCAGAAGACAAGAAATGACTAAAGTGGGAGCAGAACTAAATGAAGTGATAAACAACCATCACAAAATACAAAGGATCAATGAAACACAAAATTAGTTCTTTGAAAAGATAAACAAAATTGATAGACCCCTTGCTAGATTAAATAGAAACAGAAAAGAAAGGATCAAAATAAGCTAAATCAGACATGAAAAAGGAGATATTACAACTCATATCACAGAAATGCAAACTATCATCTGTGAATACCATGAAAATACCTACACATATAAACTCAAAGAGGAAATGCAAAGATGGCACATGAGACTGGCTTTGCAGGCACAGTGGGGAAAATGATTGATATTCAGTAATGGAGCTAATATTTGATTGTCCACATGAAAATAATATGTAAATAAAAATATGTATGCCTCCCAGGTTTGTGCAGGCACACTCTATGATGTTCCCACAGAGTTGAAATCGCCTAATAGTGTATTTCTCTGACTGTATCCCCATCTTTAAGCAAAGCATAACTATATGTGAGACACTTACACGATGTTTGGGGCTTGGTAAATGTCTAAAAGATCAGTTGTTTTTGTTGTTGTTCTTAACTGTTGTTATCTTACCTCAAAAAGGAGTTGAACACGTTTGCTCTGAGGTCACATTGTAAATTATCATTCTGGAACTATGAGACATGTTGCAACTGTTTTATAGCTGGAGAGGGGGAACTGTAACAAGGAATGATTAAAGAACATGTTCACTTCTATCTCTATACCCCCTGGATTCTAAATTCATTGGTTAGAAGCAAGAGAGGTAGTTAATCAAGTACCATATGGGGAATGGAAAAGTCATTAAGGGACCCACAGACAATGACAAAATTGGGGTTGGAATTAGAGGTAAAAACACAGAGAAGCAGAAGGAAAACAGCCCAGGACAGATGCTCCAAGGACAGGAAGGGAGGGAGGAGTTAGGAGGCAGGAAAAGGTGAGGCTTCACAGACGGTATCCAAGGTGGCATGTGGGCAGGCTAAAGAGGCTTCGTGGACAGCTCTGGAAAGGATGGTTTGGATGAGAAGAAGAAGACAGGATGGAGCCTACCAGATGACCAAGACCTAGACTCACAGAAGAGAAAACTGAGCTGTAGCTAAAGCATTAAATCAAGTTGATGAAAGGGGAACCTTGTAGTTTCTATACAGTGAAGACAGAATCTTTACTGATATACAGTGTGTTCTAAAGGCACCCCTGAAGTTGCCATACATAGGGAAAATGGCAAATTATACCTGAATGTACCTTCACTTGCAAAATATTCATTACAAATTTTAAAAAATATTTATAAAATATCCTCTACATGTTGGTCACCTCTTAGTAAAATTTTGAAATGAATATTTTGTTATTTACAAAGGTACATTCAGCTACAAATTTCCATTTTCCTTATGATGGCAATTTTAGGGATGACTTTTGGGAAATACTGTATACCAATTTCTCCAAACTGGAGAATTATAAACTCCTTTATACCCTCAGGAAAGCCAGCAAATATTTATAAAAACAAAATAGCAAAACCCCCATGGTGGAAAAAGGCAAACCTACATCAGTGACAGAATGGGCGTCTAACTCCTTGACAAGTAATTTCCCTGCCCTACCCTTTCCTGGGAAGTCACCAAGCATCACATTTTGGGTGACCTTGAGCCTCATACCCACTCATTCCGATCTCCCTACCTTGACCCGTAGGCCAGTCATGCCTCTTCTCCCACTCTTTCTATGCCTGGTCTGTTTTTCCTATTTCACTCACCCCCATCCCATCATGTGTACATCTAGTCTTATAGCTCTCTAACTGGCTATCCTGCACTATTCCTATCCTGACACTTGGACCTACAGGGTAAGTCCCTATCCTGGCACTTGGACCTTTCTCCCCTGCTTTTCCTTCCTTTACCCTACATCATCCCATCCTTATTCCACCCCATTCCCTGAGGCCTTCTCCATACACTTAGCATCCTCATCTTTTGCGTTGTAATAGCACTGCTGTGATAAAGGCCTCCTGCACAGCCTTGTCCTCCTGTGCTCATCTCATTGACTAACCGATGGGCCTTGGCTCAACATCAAGCTCAGTTCCTGTTTGTCTTTCCTGCTGCATGGTCTTTCTCTCTCTTTTTCTCTCTCTGAGTGACCTTAAGCTAAACAAATCAATCTTTTACCTTTTGCTTGAAGGAAGATGAAAACATCCCATTTCACAAGAGATTTGGCAGGATTCGTTAAAAGCTGGTGAGGTATTTTGAGAATCTGCCTGTTCTCGAGAAACTTGAGTTCTTGACAGTATGGCTACAAGTCTCCATTATAAACATGCCTGGCTTCAGACACAGTTTCCTCAGGGCAGGAATGGACTGACATGAAACTGCAGTGTGGCCAGCCACCACTCCAAATGCAGCTCAAGTACAAGTAGCCATTAGTACTGCACTCCTTTTTGTGCTCAATGTGCTTCATATATAAATATAATTATTTTCTGTTCTTATTTCCTCATTTACAGGCTTTCATGTAGGAAAGGTTAATAAATGTAAAAGTGTATAGTAATACAAAATTTTCATGATAAGGAAAGTAAGCACTGAGAGAGGTTTCAGGAAAATGTTTCTCATGTTATTCGGCTGAATGAAACCACTAACTTAGATCTGCAAAAATGTCTTTGAAGGAACAACAGTCTAATTCAAAATATGTTGTATAATCAAAATGGGGGTGCTAAGAGAAACACAGGATGCACCCAGAAGGTCCAGCTACAGCTTCAGCAGCAGGAAAGACTCTGTCTATTGCCAGAGAGCCAGAGTGGAGAGCACGAGAATGTTTCAGAATCAGAATCAGAAAGGAGTCCTGGGGCCTTACAGGCTGTGAGTGACTGCAGCCTTTGACTACATTTTCTCAGGAGTGTGAGGACAAAATTCACACAAGCCCACAGCCTGGTCTTCTGCTTCTGTTCCTTCTTATGCTTGTTGTGTTATTTCATGGAATCAACCTAAATAAATAAAAATCACAGGAATCAACACTCTTCTTTCTATAATCTGGAGTTGGATGGATAAGGTAATTTTACAATGAAAGATATGGAGGAAGAAATTCTGAACTGTCAACAACAGATAAATCAAGCTAGATGGCACTGGAGTCATTTCCCTGGGGCAGAACAGGCTCCAACATTGACTGTAACCTGACAAACTTTCTTGGCGGGGACTAGAACCTGAGAGAGGTTTCAGGAACACAGCATAGGTCTGTATAGATCTGAGAGCATCCTGCCTCCATTCCCCATGCATCTTTACAGCACAGATCTGTATAGACCTGAGGGCACCCCGCCTCCACTCCACGTGCCTCTTTTTAAAAATTTTTTATTATTTGGTGTTGTCTTTGTCTCTCCTCTCTCTGCTTAGTTCTCTGAACATAAAGGTGAGACCCAAAGCTGTCACAATGTTTGCTTAACACAATTTCATGTCAATCTGTAGTAACTGGGGTACTAATAGCTATGATATTCCTGGAGAATGTATTTTACTCAGGCCTGAAGATAGCTCACTAGAGCCTCAAATTCCCTCTCCAGACAACCAGGGTTCTGAGCTCTAGCTGAAGCACCGTCTTCCTCAAATCCTGGTCAAGTGGGGGCAAGTGTCACTTGCACACAGACTTTGGCATGTCAAGAGGGTAATACAAGAAGCAGCCTTACGGAAAGAAGCCAATCAAATGTGAGCAGACCCCCCAGCTTCTATCTCAGGTGTTAGGAAGAAGAACTGTGATGATGACTCCAAAGCACATAATAGAAACTTGGCATAATGCAGAAGCCCCTTATATATCATTTGCTAGTATCATTTCTATTTTTGATACTTATCCTTAACTAAGGGGGAGTGTTTGCATCGATGTTTATAGGGAGTTCATGTATTTGGCGTGGCCAAACGGAATTAAAGACATTCTGTCTAGACCAACAGAAGATGCCTGGCACAAGTTGGTTCTTTCTTTCTCCACACTAATAAATGACAAAACTGGGGCAAAAATAGATTAAATAATTTGTTCAGGGTCACACATAATAGAGTTAACATTCGAGATTTAGCAGTTTGCCTCCTCCTGATAGTTGACTATTTGCAATGTAATTCCTAGTGTCTTAGAGTCATCCAGACTTCTCACATTTCCCTGATTATGGCATCCACCTTTTTAGTTTGTTTGTGATGCTCTTTCTTCTTACTTCAACCTCATGCTAGTCTACTCAACCTTGAAGTTGCAGCTTAAATGTCTACTGGGTCCTTGTGAAGCCCTTTCTAAGGCCACCAGGAAAGTAGATTTCTCCCCTCCTGGGGCTCACATCCATCTTTGTCATCACATTAGATTTTGGATTGGATTGAAGCTGCCATCCACTCCTTTATACCAGGGCTCTTAACTCGATGTCCATGGAACAGTGTCAGAGGGAGTCTGTGAGGCATGTAGATACACATGCGTGTGCACACACACACACATACACACATGCAACAGTAACTTTTAATTATATTTTCCAAATTATATTGGTATACATATTATTTTTATGTCTTTTATGGGCTAGTCCTATAAACACACACTGTATAGTCATCAGTGTTGTCTTGATACATCACAACAGCTTCCCACTTGCAGGAATTAAAGAATATGTAAGTGTCATGCCATTATGATGATGAGCCTATGTCTTTGCTTACTTTAAGACTGGTTTAAGTTAGAAAATGTCAAAGGCACTGAAGAAGAAATATCATATACCCTTTGGCTTTGCTTTCTACTATGTGTGACAGAACAAAAGCCTGAGTGATTATTCTAGGACAACATTCTTACCAATAGGAGGAGCATGAAGCCAAGAAATGAAGTAGCATCTCATATTGTTTGTACTAAAAATGTGTTAGTGTGTATCTTTTTCAAGAAAAGAAGGCTGGAATTCAAAAAGCAAAAAAGGACCAAAAGTTGATTTGCCCTGATACAGCTGCCTAGACTTAAAATAAGAACAAGGTAACTAGTAAGAAGTTGTGTACTCCCTAAATGATCAAGTTAGTGGATGATTTGGAAAACAAGAAACAGATTAAAACAGTTCTTCTATTATAAAATTCAATTGTCCATTACAATGTGCTTTATTGTTAAAAATTAGTGTTTTGAGACATGTTATAAAGGAGTTAGACCCTTCTCTATGAAACCAGCTAATGCCTTCCCAGATAAATTCCTATATAGCAAGTCCTTTGGGGCATTTCAAATCCACCAACATCTTTGGAAAGCTGAAAATTCTCTGCTGCAAATAAACCTCATTGGACACTTGCAAACAAAGAGAACACTGGTGCTTAGTTACACTCCTTATGGTTTCGCTGTTATAGAAGGGAAGTACCTTTATGTAGGATTATCTGAATCACTGCTCTCCATGGCCCTGCCTGTCGATAGCAAGGTGTCAGCTAATGCCGGGACCTCTAATCAGTGCCTTTTCTATGTGTTTTCTCATGAAATGTAAGCAGAATATGAACTTTTTACAAATCTTTGATACAGAAATAAGCACATAACTTGAAACTCACCACAACTCTTTTTAAAGTACTTCTACTCAGACAACCTTAAAATTAAAAGATGGGTTCTTAATTCTCCCTTTGCTGACATCAATAGCATGAAAGATGCAACTCAACTATATGAAAGGGAAAGGACATAAATCCAATTCACATTGTCTTGAAATACCTTGGGGTCCTTAGTCACAAGTCCGTTGTGTCATCTGTGAACATGAACTGATTCTGTTCACTGCAACACGCCATCGTGAGCCCAGCTCTTCAGTGTGTTACCCACAAACAGAAAGTCTACATAAAAGTGCATGTGCTGCCACGTCAGAGACCATTCTTTAATTTCTGCTTCTCATTCAAGATAGGAAAGAGACGTGTTCTTATTTTTATTTTTATATTTTTTGGCTGGGGCCTGGTTTGAACCCGCCACCTCTGGTATATGGGGCTGGCGCCCTACTCCTTGAGCCACAGGCACTGCTCTATGTTCTTATTTTTTTTTTTAGCCAAACCGAAAATTATTTTTAGTTTAATTTTCACATTATGGGTTCTTTTTCTCCTTCTCCCTATTTTTAAGAATATTGCCTGAAATTAACTTTTCATGCAAAAATTGATGGAAAAGACATAATTCTTTATATTTTGATCCAATGCGATAAATTGCATCCATAATTGTGCTCATAATCTTATATAAATATCTTCAGAAAGATATATGCATAGTGTTTTAATCCACATTTCCTGGCTCCTGACTCTCATAGCCTTCAATATCTCTCTCTCTCTCTCTCTCTCTCTCTCTCTCTCTCTCTCTCTCTCTCTCATTCTCCTGCCCTCCTTTCAACTGCCCAAGGCAGAATGCTAATCTGAATGATGGCTATAAAACCTTCATTCCAGAGCAGGTCCTGCTACATACTCTGGAGGGAGGAAAGCATACCACAGAAAGGCCAAGAATAATAGGAACGGACAGGCTCTGGTTAGTGTAGATCATATCCTTCTTACCTAATCACATTTCTATGTAAATGTCAGTCATACCTATCCAATGATGTCTCCACTATGGCCCCAAGAGGACAGGATCCCAGGCTTCTGGAGGTCATGGAGGGTGATGTGTGCCCAGAGAGGGTATGCAAGTTCTACACTCCTTCCCCTATACCTCACCCTACACTTCTCTTCATCTGTATCCTTTGCACTATCCTTTTAAAACAGTAAATGTGGCCCTGAGATCTGTGAGCCAGTCCAGAATATTAACCAAACTCACAGAGGAAGTTGTGGAAACACCAACGTGAAGCCAGTTGTTCCGAATGCCTGGAGGGTCAGACTTTTGACAGGGGATAGGAAATACTTATCCAAAGCCTATCCTTGGCCTTTCTCTGGTATGCTTTTCTTCCAGAGTGTGTAGCAGGACATTCCCTGGAATGAAGGGGACCAAGCCTTTATGCTGTGGATCTGGCACTTGCTCCAGATAATGTGGGAAGTGAAATCAAGGACACCCGGGTGGTTTCCAATGCAGAACTGAATGCTCATTTAGTGGTAGCGTTTGTTTTACGTAAGCCTTTTTCTATGTTGATGATTGTTGTGTTCAGTAAGAGAACAGAGAAAAGCACTTTGTGTTTCTGTGTTTTTCCACACTCACAATATTGCTGTGTGCTGAATTGTGCCCCCCAAAATTCATGTGTTGATCTTTTTAAACCCTAAAACCTTACACCTAGTGACATTATTTGAACACTGGATCTTTACAGAGGCAATTCAGTTACAACAAAATCCTTAGGGTGGGCCCTCATCCAACGTGACTAGTGCTCTCAAAAGGGAAGGGAAATATGTATGATGGGGATTTATGGAGAACACAAGAAGACAGTCACCTGCAAGCTAGAGAGAGGCGGAAACAGATTCTTAATGGCCCTCACCAGGAACCAATTATGTCATACCTTGATCTTAGACTTGCAGCCTCCAGAACTGGGAGAAAATTAATCTCTTTCATTTAGGCCACTCAGTCTATAGTACTTAGTCACAGCATCCCCAGAAAACTAATACAGATATACAGAATAAATCTCAGGGAACACTGGCAAAGAAAGTGAATCCAGGAAAAGGGACCCTAGAGCAAACACTAAGCTAGACACAGAAGCAGGTATGATTTATTACTCCCTATGACCACTGCCTAAGGAGAGGAGGAGGCTCTTAGCATCTGAAATAGATGGCAACTCTAGGGTTCTGAGTTGTAAAACCTCCATCACATGTTAAGCAGCAGTCCTCAATATGTTTGGAACCAAGGACTAGTTTCATGTAAGAGAACACTTCCATGAATGGTGGTAGGGAGGGATCTGTAGGTGGAACTCAGATGGTGATTCCCATGATGGGGAGCAGCTGTAAACACAGATGAAGCTTTACTCACTCACCTCCTCCTGCCGTGTGGCCCACTTCCTAATAGGCCATTATTTCTTTCTTTCTTTCTTTCTTTCTTTCTTTCTTTCTTTCTTTCTTTCTTATTTATTTATTTATTTATTTATTTATTTATTTTTGTTGTTAAATCATAGCTGTGTACATTAGTGCAATCAAGGCATACAATGTGCGGGTTTCATATACAATCTGAAATATTCTCGTCAAACTGTTCAATGTAGCCTTCATGGCATTTTCTTAGTTACTATATGTAGGCATTTGTATTCTGCATTTAGTAAGTTTTGCCTGTACCCATTCTAAGATGCACCGTAGATGTGGCCCCACCCTTTACCCTCCCTCCACCAAAACCTCCCCCCTCCCTTCCTCTTCCTTGGCCCTTTCCCCATATTCTTGTGCTATACTTGGGTTATAGCCTTCATGTGAAAGCTGTAATTTAGCTTCATAGTAGAGCTGAGTACATTGGATACTTTTTCTTCCATTCCTGAGATACTTTACTAAGAATAATATGTTCCAGCTCCATCCAAGTAAACTTGAAAGAGGTAAAGTCTCCATCTTTCTTTAAGGCTGCATAGTATTCCATGGTATACATGTCCCACATTTGTGGGTCGATGGGCACTTGGGCTTCTTCCATGACTTAGCAATTATGAATTGGGCTGCAATAAACATTCTGGCACAGATGTCTTTGTTATATTGTAACTTTTGGTCTTCTGGGTATAAACCTAGTAAAGGAATTATAGGATCAAATGGCAGGTCTATTCTTAGGTCTCTAAATATTCTCCAAACATCCTCCCAGAAGGAACATATTAGTGTGCATTCCCACCAGCAGTGTAGAAGTGTGCCCTTTTCTCCACATCCACGCCAACATCTCTGGTTTTGGGATTTTGTTATGTGGGCTACTCTTACGGGGTTAGAAAATTACTCTAAGTAGTTTTGATTTGCATTTCTCTGATGATTAAGGATGATGAGCTTTTTTTCATGTGTTTGTAGATTATGCTTCTGTCTTCTTTAGAGAAGTTTCTCTTCAAGTCCC
>CAUYPK010025871.1:0-21641 GCA_963574355.1 Loris lydekkerianus | reverse complement strand
CAGCTGCCATCTTTAATCCGAGTCTCAGTGTGTAGGAATTCAAACCAGGCAGTGTGACTCCAGAGCCTGGGTTCTTTAATCTCCACACCAGTTTGCCTGTCCTCCTGTGCCCTTCTCCTTGGAGGAAAAAAATTGCTTTTTAGAGGAGAAATCACAGCCCAGATTACCAGGGTGGGAGGAATGTTTTCACACCACTTAACCTCACCCTCTTGTTATAGCTGATTGGATGACAGGTGGATCCCTCATCCATGGCAATCCATAGCTATTCAGCAACCTACCACTTACGAAAAAGATAGTAAGCCAAGCCACTTGGATTCTCACTCAGTGGTATTTAAATGGAGCAATTGGGAAGAATTTGCTAGTTGTTAAGGAGCAGGAAGAAATGGATGAGTGGCCTGTAGATGAGTCATGTTCAAAATAACTTATCTATAATAAAGGCATTAGAGCTTCTATTACTCTAGTAGCTATAACACCTTCACTCCAAATCCACTCTTCCACTGATTTCTCCAGGACTCCCAAACCTATTATGTCTGCATCTTTTGAATTTCCCTGGGAGTCCTTTTATTGTGCCATGAGAAGCCCTACAACAATTTCACTTTATTTGTGCTAGCTCAAATGGGTTTCTATTTGTTATTATAAATGCCAAATTTTAGGAATGTACATTCACATATTTAAAAGCACCTGTGATCTCCCTGAGCCATCCCTTCTCTAAGGGAGCACCCCCGTTCTTTCAGTCCATCCCCATGCCATGTGTGCCATATTTTCACTCCCCCTCTTGTTCCTTCCTTTCTGACCACTACTGTCATATCCTTTGGAAATGGACTAATACGTAGGCTGGAATTAGAAACTCCTTGTATGGAGCAATTTGATGGGTAAAGAGGGGGTCTACCAGCCTCAACAATTTATGCCTTCTCTGGAGCCTTACCATAGGTTTTGTTTACAAGAGGGGCACAATGTAACTGGGGTTATGACTGAGAGCAAGGCCAGTGCAAAGGGTAGGAATAGGCCCATTGAAGAAAAGCAGCAGAAATCAGGGGTGGGGCCAAAGGCCAAAGGGGAGTTTTTCCCAAGCCCGCCCTTGCTTGAAGGCATTTCAGAGGAGAAACCCCTGGTGGAAGACTGTGTCTCCCAGACTCCAGGGAAGGAACAGTGTGAAAACTGGCAGGCGACTAGCTTGCAGCAGCCTAGAGGAACTCCAGCCCATTCCCCTTGTGGTTGCCATGTTCAGGTCAGCACTAACTTTAGCTCGGCAGTCCTCGAATGGGGACAGTCCACTAGTGAATTAAATCCTTCTTAAACAACTAAGAAGCTTTTTGCTGGAGTTCAGAAGAAAGGAAAGGAAATTATTTCATCTCTTCTCTGCCCGGTGCGTGATGACTTCCGGGGAAGCCATTCTCCAGCATTTTGCAGTATAATAATACTTTCTGTTCATATAGCATTAATCTCCCAGGAGCTCGAAGTTCTCCCCAAGCATTTTATCAGCTAATTTCACCTGGAGCCCTGGGATGGAGGGAGGAAGCAAGGACAACATTTGCTTTATTTTCTTCCTGACAATCATTCTTTTAACTGAGACCTCTGCCCCTCTGAAAGAGGAGAGGGAAGCAGTCCCAAAGACTTTTTCATTGCATAAACAGGCTTATAGACTTGTCCCTCTGCTGGCTTAGTGTCCAACATTACATACCACAAGGTAATAATCTCCATTCCATTGTTTATTTGTCTTGTTTCAACTTAAGACAAATACCTTCAGATCAGATTGGAGAAACTGAAGTGTAACCAAGGTGACCAAGTTCTGATGCCAGGCCATTGGTGAGTCTGAAACAAGTGTTATCAGATGTTAAGCTACCTTTTTCTTGCCTGCATGTCCCTCTATCTTTTTTCTGCCTACAGTGAGCAGGAGACAGGTGGGCTATGACTCTCCTAATCTCAAGAAATTTGTCCTGAAGCAAGTTGTGGATCAAAAACATGTACATTTGAGCTGGAAGCCCTGACCCCAAGTTAGTTGACCGTCTTTCAGATGCGGGTCTCCTGGAACCCACATCCTGTGTGGTACTCATCACATTAGGCTTCCTCTCTGGAACTTGAATATTTCAAACAGGATATGAAGGGCCTTTCAAATGGTGCTGGGACATAAATAACTTCTCAGAAGAATGTTCCCTCAGTGATGTGACGACTGAATCAGCAGCACTTTGAATTAGCAGCAATCTGGTGCTCAGGATAATAGAGTGATGGTAAATGAACATTATTACATTTTTACCCTGTGAATGAGTCCTTAATAAAAAAGACAAATGGCTTCCAGGTGTCTTGTCACAAATTTCAACAACTGAGTCACTCAAGCTGGATAGAAGAACAAGAGGCAGCATAGAATCTCTTCATGATTCAGTGGCCGCCAACTTGGATTGTCCCCAGTTCCAACTTTAGCATCTTTCTTTAGTCATTCTACTGCACAGTCAGTTCCCTTGTGTAGATGCACAATAGAAGGAAACTCTAATGAAGGGGACAAAGCTGCCACTGTCCCAACTGACCAAACAGAGAGAATAGGCAACCCACGATAGGAAATACTGTTCCTGAGAGGAACCACCTGTGGCTGGTGCAGGGTCTTGAATTATCGGCCATCCCAAAGCAGGACTGATTAATGTGCTGACTCCTGTGGTTGCCAAGGATGCAAGGTAATCCCTCAGGAATGTCCCATCAGGTGGCCCAGCCCAGCCTCTCTGGCATAAGGTGGGATGGAGCAGAGTAAGTAATGGCTTATATGTCTTGTCTCCGTCTTCTGTGTGACATCAGGTGGGCTAGGATCTCTTTGGATCTTTGTTTTCTCATCTGTGGGGTTGAAGACCAAGAAAGAGTTGGGCAAGAATCAGATGATAAACTCAAGTGTCTCTGGCCACAAGATATGGGATATAAATGAATGAATTGCCTGGGCATAATATGATAGGAAACTAGAGAATCAGTACCTTGCCTGAAGACATTCAAATTAAAAAAATAATACCAGAACTCCATCATGTAGGCCAATACAATGCCAGGTGGCCAAACTGATGGCCATAGTTTCCCACCTCTTCTGGAAGTGTGTTCCTAGTTTTAATGATCCAGCTTTTATCTGGAAGCATGTATTCTTATATGTCAGAATTCCTAATTCAATTCTACATGTAATATATCTTTTCAGATATGAGCAAGTGCAAGTATTTAATGCTGGGAAGAAAACTCAGGGGAAATGTAGACCAATATAGGCTTTTATAGAGTAAACCATAGCAAAAATCATTGATTTGAAGTTATTGGTTAGAAAACTATATAAAATATAGATGGTAGGATATGACTCAGAGACCATTTGAGTTCTCTGAACTAAAGCTCCGGGAAGACAGGGAAAATGAACCCCTTTTATCACACACTCTTGTTTAGAGCCTAATAATTAATATCTTTCACTTTATTTGTACATAGGCTCATGTGCAGAGATGGTATCTGTCTCATTAAACATCATACATGACCCTGCTGCTTGATCCTTAACAGGGGCTCAATAAATACATGATAAAAGAATGATTGAATGAAAATAGTATCAGGCTCTAGGTTTCAGTCTCTTCTCTTTTAAATCATCCAATAAGCTGCTGATTGCATAATTTATTTTAAAAGTATAGATGAAATCATGCCAATTCTTTACTCAAAACCTTCCAAAGACTGCACATTGCCTCCTCAACAAACCTTAAGCTTGTTAGCAAGGTCTTCATTGCCCTCCATATTCTGATCTCTTCTGGTTTAGTTCTATCTCCAAATGTATTGTTCTCCCAGTCCTGCTATATTATAGCCCAGTTTAACTATTCTACTTATTTTTCAAAGCAAGTTCTGTAATTTTCATGGTATTCCCTCTATAATGCCCACTCCTTCCATCAAAATATCTACTGTCCTTCAAGATGCACATTTCTACCTTCTGGGAAACCTTCCTTTATTTGGAAGCCAATCAGAAACAATTATTTTCTTCTATGCTTTTTTGTGTATCTCAGTTACACATCTCAGTGAGTATTACATTCTGCCTTGAGTTATAGCTATTTATGTACCCATGTCCTCTAGATAGTGAACTTCTTGAAATCCCAGACCACAAATTGCTCTCCTTAATGTGTTTAATGAATGTGAAGGCATTCAGTGCATTTATGTCAAATGATAAAACTAAAAAGTCTCTATTAGTTGTTTTAACTGATGAAGGAATTTTGGGGCGCTGTCAGTCCATATTTAGAGGAATCCCCAGACAGGTGTGATAAGTGAAAGAACAAAATACTTCAAGGAAAATGTATTACTTTGGGGGACTGAATTTAATAAAAGTTTCCAGAAAAACTTCAGAAGCCATCCAGCCTAAGATATAGGGAACAGACTGCCACTAAGCCAGTATCTTCCTATTGAATATAAGGAAAAATCATCTGTGAAATCAGGGACCTGAGCTATCACTGATGGAGGGATGGGTGGTGTTACAATGACAAGTGCCAGAGAAGGGTGAGGGTCTGCACAGAGCTTGAAGATAGAAAATCTGAACATGGAAACTGCCACCATATCTTTATAGTTGTCCAGAAAAGAAGGCAGGCCATTCCCACTGAGGGTTTCCAGTTCTTCAGACAGAGTAAAAAGAAGCAATTTATTAGGCTTCATAGCCCAAAAGAAAGAAGCCTTAAACATCTCCCACATCTCATGTCCTAATTCTGCATTCACTGAACAATTTTCTGAGTTGTAATTTGTTCATTAGTTTTTACTAGTGAGCACCAACTATGTGCCTGGTCCTGGTTATGCAGAGTATCTTACCTAAATGTACACAACCATTGGAGGTAGGTATTAAAAACCCCACTTTAGATAAAGAAAAACTGAGGTTGGTTAAAGTAAGTTCCTCAATCACCCATCAGAAAATGGTACAGCTGAAGATTCAGTGCAACCTCTATCAAAATGCCAATAATATTTAGGAAAAAAAAATCCTAAAATTCTTGTGGAATCACAAAGGACCCCAAATAGCCAAAGCAATCTTGAGAAAAATGAACAAAGCTAGAGACATCACACTCACTGACTTCACAGTATACTATAGAGCTATGGTACTGATATAAAAACAGATACATAGATTAATAGAGCAAAACAGAGAGTCCATAAGTAAATTCATGTGTTTATAAGCAACTGATGTTTGAAAAAGGTATAAAAGGCAATGGGGAAAGGACAGTCTTTTCAATAAATGATGTTGGGAAAACTGGATTGCCACATGCAGAATCAAATTAGACTCTATCTCTCACCATATACAAAATGAACTCAAAATGGATTAAAAAGCCAAACATAAGACTTGAAACTATGAATTACTGTAGGAAAATATAGGGAAAATATTTTATGACATTGGTGTGGGGAAGAAGTTTTTGGATAAGACCTCAAACACACAGCTAACAACGCAAAAGTAGACAAATGGAATTACATCAAATTAAAAAGCATCTGCACAGCAAAACAAACAACAGGATGAAGAGATAACCTACAGAAGGGAAGAAAATATCTACAAACTATACGTCTCAGAAGAGTTTAACATTCAAAATACAATATATAAGGAACTTAATAGCAAAAAACTCTAACACAATTTAAAAAATGGGTAAAAGACCTGAATAAACATTTCTCAAAAAAGACATAAAATGGCCAATAGGCCTATGAAATAATGCTCAACGTCACTAATTGTTGGGGAAATGTGAATTAAAAACCACAAGGAGATATCTCCTCACTCCAGTTAGAAGATAACAAATACTGACAAGGATGTGAAGAAGAAGGAACCCTTATACACCTTTGATAGGAATGTAAATTAGTGCAGCCATTAAAGAAAACAGTATAAAAGTTCCTCAAAAAATGAAAAAGAAAACTACAACATGATCCAGAAGACTGCTGGGTATATATCCAAAGAAAATGAAATCAGTATGTCAAAGAGATACTTTCACTTTCATGTTGATTGCAGCACTATTCACAGTCATCAAGATATGAAATCAACCTAAGTGCCCGTAGACCGATGAATAGATAAAATGTGATATAGAAATACAATGGAATACTATTCATCCATGAAAAAGAAGGAAATCCTGCCATTTGCAACAACTTGGAGGACATTATATTAAGTGAAGCAAGCTAGGAATAGAAAGACAAATGCTGCATGACTGCATTTAAATGAGGAATCTGGAAAAAGTTGATCACATAGAAGTAGAGAGTAGAACGGTGGTTACTAGCGTGGGGGTGGTTAGGGGAGTGGAGCATGGGAAGATGTTGGTCACAGCAAAGAAGGGTAAAATTCAAGAGATCTATTATATAGGAAGGTGACTGTAGTTAATGATGATACATTATATTCTTGAAAAATGTAAAGAAAGTGGATGTTATGCACTCTTACCACAAAAAATGATAATTAGGTGAAGGAATGCATTTGTTATCTAGCTAGATTTAACCATTCCACAGTGTATGTGTACTTCAAAACATCATGTTGCATACGAACAGCATATAATGTTATCTGTCATTTAAAAATATTTAAGAAATAAAAAACACACAAGGATACAAAGTAAAAAGAGCCAGAAAAAGATAAAAGAAGAAACAAACAAAAAAGAAAATGGTAGGGACACAACTATAAGAAGGACTCTACCTAACAAATGCAAACATTGAAACCTAGTTGTACCCTCACATTAACTTAAAAGAAAAAAAGAAAAGATAGAGCTGTGATTTAAACATCACTTGGATTAACTTTCAATACTTGCTTTCTTTTCTGCATGCTATTACTTATTGCAGTATTTTTCAACCTTTTTGGCCCTGCCAAAAATAGGCTGACAGTTCTACCCCTTATTTTAGAGCCCTGATTAAGCACGGAAAGGACTTGTGAAAAAAAACCAAACATTCTTTGTGTGCCTTCTTTAAATGGGAAGCACACTGAATTTTACCTTTTCTCCTTGGAAAAGCTCCAAATTAAATGGATTAAAGTAGCTTGGTATTATTGCTTTTGTTTTCACAGTTGCCAAAATAGCTCTGGCTCTCCTGGTTCAATATTTGATAACCTGAGCTGAAAGTACATGTGTCTAAAGATAGGAGATGCAGGTCAGAGATACTAACTGCATATTGTCCTGGATTTAAACAGGATATATGCGTTTTAGCTCAAAGTCATTCCTGACCACAAACGAATATGAAAAGTCTACAGAAGTTCTAAGTTGGGAAGTTTTCGTTTTTTATACTCTTAACAACATCATATATACAACGGATTGTGTTTGCATTTAAAATGTTATTTTAGCAATTAACAGGAGGCATGTATGGCCCATTTCTCATTTGAAACACATTGGGAAGTTTCACAGTTTTTACATGCCCAGATTGCAAGTTGCTGCTAAGGGATAGAAATGAATT
This sequence comes from Loris lydekkerianus, assembly GCA_963574355.1. Classification (NCBI taxonomy): domain Eukaryota; kingdom Metazoa; phylum Chordata; class Mammalia; order Primates; family Lorisidae; genus Loris; species Loris lydekkerianus. Next base: position 14,282 of record CAUYPK010025871.1, on the reverse strand, counting down.
GGTGGAGAATCTGCAAATCAAGCTGTGAGAGGGCCTGGGGGCTATTTAGACCAGGGGAGAATTCTAGACAGACAAGGGGGTCTTCAGATATTTGAATGACTCAATTGCCTTGGACAGGCAGAAATGGACTTCCTCTCTTTTACCATAGAGGGCAGAGCTTGGACTAAAGAAGGTCAGTGCAGGGAGAGAGTCATGTACATGTGGCAGAAATCTTTAGGATACTTGGTAGAGTTTATTAGAAACAACAGTCTTTGAACATTAAAGTTGTTTGGGAGGTTGGTGGAGGCTGCCTCGAGTAATGAATGATGTTCTTCCTATCTCGGGTGCATTCAAGCTGGGAAGCTATGGCAAGAATTTCATTACTGAGTGAGAACTTATACCCAAAGGTCCATCCCAGTTCTAAGAACTTCATTCATGGTTTAACTCACACCCTCATATCGTTGCTCTTATATAAATGGCTTAACAATGTTTGATGGAGAAGAGTGTATCTATGCATTAGAATCATACTGATTTAAAATAATTGAAGGGGGAAGACTGGTTGATGAAGTCACTTATGAAATAATTGTAAATAATAAAAAACGATTTTATTACCTTCAAGCCCATGGATGTGTGGAATTATGTCTACCAAAATTGCTTGATCAAAGCCCTGTCTTAATGAATGGAGAATGGTTTGAAATCAATGTGTCAGAGTATCCAGGCTTTCTAATTCATAGCGTTTGAAAACAGTTGATTCTCTTAAGTAAATAAACAGGCTCTTTAGAACTTCATTTTAAGTGTTTATTTGTTCTGCCAACTCTTGTTTTTTTCTGTTGATAAGGCAAAGGAAGCTTCTATTCAACTCCTGTCAAAAAGTCACAAAGAAAAAAAAAAAAGAACAAACAGACGAAAGCACACCATGAATAAATGAGATTTCTGCTGTATTTTGGCCAGACCAATTCTCTGTCTCCTAGATTATATGGTGGATTGTTCAAAACTCTTCAGTAGGAAACATTCCGAAAGGCTGTTTATATCTAAAGGGTATGGCAAAAGATAGAATTTAATAATTTTTTCATTCACTAAAATTTAATGTTCAAAAGGCCATATATTTATAATTTTGTTTATATAAAATGTGCAGAATAGGCAAAGCTATAGAGACAGAAGTAGACTAGTGGTTACCTAAGGTGAGGATGGGGAGTGTTACGGTGACTTAAGGAGAAATGCAGAGCCACTGCTAATAGGTGCGGCTTTCTAGGATGATGAAAACATTCTAAAATTGATTGTAGTAATGACTGGACAACTCTGTAAATATAGCCATGTGTTTAATGATGGGAACATGTTCTGAGAAATGCAGTTAGGCGATTTCATCTTTGTGTGAGCATTGTAGAGTTCACTACACACCTAGGCTATATGGTGTAGCATATTGCTCCTGGGCTACAAACCTGTACAGCACATTACTATACTGAATACTGTAGGCAATTCTAAAATAGTAGTATTTGTGTCTTTAAATGTATCTATATACAGTAGTACCTCATAGCTGACCACCTTCCTATGTTGACCACCTCCTTAAATGAACCTAATTTTCATAGACTGGGCATGCACCACATGTATCTATCAGTATAGTAGGCCTAGTTCCTCATGTTGACCACCTCATGTTGACCACCTCCATATATTGACCAGTCTGTTATAGTCCCTTGGGTGGTCAACTTACAGAGGTTCTACTGTGTAGAAAGATATACAGATCTTGTATATAGATATGTTGTGTTACAATGTTATTGTGGCTCTGATGTCACTAGGCAATGTGGAGTTATTAGCTCCTTTATAAACTTATCACAGTCTTATATGTAATCTTTTATTGACCAAAAAATCATAATGCAGTGCATGACTGTATACTAAATACCACCGAATAGTATACTTTAGAAAGGGCTATTATAAGGTGTGTGAATTATATTTCAATAATTATTGGATACGTGTTATAAGTCAGGAACTGTTCCGGACACTGGAACTATAGTGTAGAACAAGACAAACTCCTGGCCCTCACAGCGCTTACACTCCACAGGGAAAGTGAGGCAAGAAACATGTGAGCAAGTATACAAAAAATAAAACCATAGTTTTAGTGAGAGGTAGAACTCTGGAGAAAAATAAAGCAGAATAAGGAAATAGTGATGTGCGTGTGGGCATATATACATACGTGTGTGTATGAGGATGGGTATATGTGTATAGCATGCCTATAGGTACACGTGTGTATTGTGTGCATATATATATGCATGTTTATGTGTGTGCATGATTTGTGTATACATATATGTTTTCTATTGTAGATATGGTGAATTGAGAGGCCCTTTACAAGGGAGGGTAACTTTTCAGCAAAGATCTGAATGAAATGAAGGAATTAGCCTAGGGATAACTGGGAGTGCAGAGACCCTCAGACAGGAATATTTTAGCCTGTTCAGCTGCAACACACAGAACTAGTAGGAAATGGAGTCGGAGTGGTCAGTAGGGATCGTATTATGTGGGTAGTAACTATGCTAATATCTATGAATTATTTTAAGGGTTTAAATAATCACCACTAATATTGCATGACATATTACACAGCCCATGGTCCTTTTCATAACACTGTCTCTTTTTTCCTTTTTGAGACAAGGTCTCACTCTGTTGCCCTGACTAGAGTGCTTTGGCATCTTCATAGCTCACTGCAACTTAAACTCCAGGGCTCAACTGATCCTCTTGCTTCAACTTCCTGAGTAGCTAGAGTATACACTACTCTAGCTTCCGAGTACCTAGAACTATAGGTATATACTACCATGTCCTACTAATTTTTCTATTTTTTGTAGTTATGGGGTCTTGGTATGTTACTCAGGCTTGTCTTCAACTCCTGGCTTCAAGCAATCCTCCTGCCTCAGCCTCCCAAAGTGCTGGGATTACAAGTGTAAGCCACTGCACCTGGCCACAACACTACCTTGTTGGATGCTCACAACAATGCTACCAAGTTTCTAGTAGTTTTATTAGTCTACCTATAAGGAAAATGTGGGAAATTATCTACAATTCTCTCTGCTTCATAGGCCCATGACCCACTTGGGACGTGGCATAAGTCTGATGATCTTGTTTCCTCAAATCCTAAGTCAGTATGTGGTAAAAGACATAGGCCTAATAAATATTTATTCAGTTGGCTTCTTTGAGATCACAAAGTGAGTGGATAGTCTAGCCAGGACTCAGTTCTGGTCATCTCACTTCAACTCCCACACTATTCACACTGACTCATAAGGCCCTGTTGCCTTTCTCTTTGAATCACGGAATGATGAAGGTGACAAGGTCTTTAGGGGTCATCTTCCCAGCAGGTTGGCTAATCCTAATATCCTCCCAGGCCTATGGGTGTTTACACAGTTTTTCAGGATTCTGCTGAAAGAGATTGATTAGCCTCTCTTGTGATCCCACTTTAACTGAAGCATACGTTTTTCTTAGTAAATTCCATTTAGGTGACTTTCAAGTATTTAATTTTTATTCTTTGGTTCTTCTATTGTGGCAATTTTCATCTCTGCATTGCTATCCAGGCTCCCTCTGAGCAAATCCTACCATCTCTCACCTTTTAACTACATAATAAAGCAGTTAAGAACATGAATCCAAATCCTGAAATAAGTTCAAATTCTGGCTCTGCTGTTAATAGAGGTAAGACCTTTGATAGTGACCTTGAGCCTCAGTTTTTGTTTACAGTTTCTGTAAAATGGAGGTAATGATAGTGTTGATCTCACAGAGAGGTTTTGAAAGTTAGATTTGTCTATATAGTGTTCATCACAAAGTAATAGAATAGAATAAGCATCAGAAAACTTAAACTCTTATTTTTTTTTAAGACAGAGTCTTCCTTTGTCATCATTGGTGGAGTGCTATGGCATCGTAGCTCACAGCAACCTCAAACTCCTGGGCTCAAGACATCCTCTTGCCTCAGCCTTCCAAGTATTTGGGACTACAGGTGCCCACCACAACCCCTAGTGATTTTTAGAGACAGGGTTTCCCTCTTCCTCAGGCTGGTCTTGAACTCCTGAGCTTAGGCAATCTACTAGCCTTGGTCTCCCAGAATGCTAGGATTGTAGGCATGAGCCACTACACCTGGCCCTAAACTTAAGCTCTTGTGCTATTGCTAGCTAATATGCTGATGGATCCCTCTCTGGTAGCACTTACTGTAGGATTGTGGCTAGGAAGGCCAGAAGTAAGGTCGTTGCTAGTCAGTGCTTCTCAGTATACAACATTTAGGACTCCATTATAACAGGACAGTTGGGTGGTCAAAATATATCCTTGAATTGGAACACAACATGTGCACAGATGGAAACTAGGGTTCTTTAACTCCTGAGCATTCTACATTAGAGTTAGGGGTGGTGAAAGTGATTGTTGAATCTCCCTAAATGCATTATTCCATATGAATCTCTGTGGCTGTTACTGAACTCTCCAGTTGGAGGCTACTTTTACCAGGGGGATAAAAATTGAGGGTTGGAGGTGGAGGAAGGAAGGTGTGATTCAGTAAGCAGTATGGATGAGGATGAAAAGCTGTTGATAAAAAGGGTCATTTGCTGTTCTTCCTTTTCCAGCTTAGATCTGGAAGAGGCAGCTATCTCTGGTCTCCACTGCTGTGTTGTTGTCACTTGATTGTTGCTGTTGCCAGGTAACTGCTCCTGCAAGGGCTTCTGGGCCAGCTGCCTCTGGCTGGAGGTGTGGGAGGAGGTGTGAGGAGGCCAAGGCCAATGCCAAAAGTAATGGGAAGACAGTGTCCGCGTGCACAAATCTAGGCTTATGGGGGAGGAGAGGTCTGAAAACATGGAGATAACAAGGAAATCCTCAAATAAAAAGCCCAATGAATATTTAATATTTTGGAAAAGGAATTAACAATTTTGTTTGTTCTATTTTTCCTTTTTTTTTTTTTTTTTTTTTAAATTGAGACTGTATTTCACTCTGTTGCTGAGGGTGGAGTGCAGTGGGGGTTATCATAGCTCATTGCAGCCTCAAATTCTTGGCCTCAAGCAATCCTCCTGATAGCCTCCCAAAGTGCTAGGGTTATCACCAAATCCAATCACTTTTTCCTCTTAAAAGAAACCTTAATTCTTCATAAATTCCAGGAAATTCCAGATCCCATTCATGAATCTGTCATGTTTTTCTCTCTGGATATATATGACTACTGTGTACCTTTAAAACCCCCCATCCAAAGGACATCAGTTCTTCCATCTCAGTAAGGGTCAGGTTAAGTCTGGTGAGGGTAAGCAGGTGGCAAGGGAGTAGCTAAGGGTGCACAGCAGGAACTGAATTATAAGTAGGAACCAAATTATGGCTGGCATAATATGGTGGGAACATACGTAGTAAGGATTTTCCAGTGACCTTAAACTGACCTAGAGCTCATTGCTATCTAATGCCATGGGTGGATCTTTGTGAAAGACTCTGAGTAAGAGAAATTATTATAACCACCCTGTTGTGTAATCTGTTATATGACCCCCAACCTGTCAATTACCCCAAAAGGTGGGAAATGGCAACCAATCCTGTCAGAAGAAAGGCAGGACAGACTAGTGGGCTTATAGAAGGCAGGTGTGCTCCGACTCTGGGTCTTTCCCCACTCGTGGATCTGACATGTTCTTTACTCTCTGGATGTATTTTTATTTTATGTACCTCCTCTTTACTTTTATTCTGTCTTTTTTGTGATTAACTGTTTGTGTAAATCTGGTTTGTGTCTGTGATCACTCTGCCACAGCTCCCCTCCGTACTGGTACTCATTCTTGTAGCTGGGGACTGGAGGACCAGGAACATATGTATGGACCTAGCAAGGTGCCCGGTGACATGTGCTGTCATTGTTAGGGAGAAAATACATTGTCCTTTCAAACTGTGCAGAGTTGCCTGTCAGGTTTTCTCTCGTTAAGCATGGATTCTCTTCCGAAATGAGGAGTAACATGCTGACACCAGAGAAAGCAGAAAGTGACACCAAATAGCAACTAACTGTAACCAGCATATTTTATTGTTCATGTGCAAGCCGACTCTCTCCCAGCACACTCTCCCATTTTTCAAAAGACAGAAACCATGAATGTTAGCTGGAAGGGCCCTGAGAGATGATCCAATAAGATTCTTTACATCAGGGATGAAGAGAGAGCAGAAGTTAAGTGCTTCTCAAGTTCAGGGATGAGGCTGCAGACCAAACCTTCTCCCATGAGAAAGAGAATGTCTCTTTTGTTCTCTAGCTTCCGCATCTTTCAATGTCCTCACCATTAGCCTTCAGCCTCTTGCCCCACAACATGTTTCTGAAAGTGTACCCTCAGCTGTCCACATGATTCAGCCTCTTCACTCTGCCCTAGTCATTAAACGACCTGCCGTCAATAACGGAACTGTTTCCCAGACTCGTACTTGACTTCGAGGTCCTTTACTGGCTTACTCTTGTTAAGTGGTTATGTCATCTCTCTCCATCATGTTTCGCTGACCATAACTAAAGCAATTTGGTGTTGATTTCTTTATTTTTTCATTTTCTGATGTCATACTTTATATTAATTATAGGATTGGCCGTAAAAAGGGTGCCCTGAGTACAGCTGGCATGGTCCATGGAGATAAAAGAGTTCATTGTTAGATTCTTTTCATTTTTTGCAGCACCAAATTATTGACTTTAGACAAACCAAAATTTCATTTACAAAAAACTATGGAGAAGTCTAAAATCCATTTCATGCCATTTTATTTTAAAATATATTTTTTCTTAAGGTACACAAAAACAATATAATCCACTATTTATTGAGCATTTGCTATATGCCAGATCCTGAACTAGGTGCATTACATTTGCCATTTTATTAAATATTATCAAAAGTACAATTGGAAAAATGTCATCACCTCCATCTAACACAAGTGGAAACAAAAGCTCAGAGAAGTTAAACAACTTGCTTAAGGTTGCCCAGTAAGTGGACTTTTCCCAACCAATAGCTTGTGCTCTTGTTAAGGTAGTAAGTTGTTTCCATTCATTAATAAAACAGTTTTGGCTCAGTTGTCCTCTTAGATGTGAACACAAGATAATGAATTAGCATTTTATGAGCCTTAAGCAAAGCGATTGTTAGTTATCTGTTGCTGTGTAACAAATTATCCCAACACTTAAGTTCCTTAAAAAAGCATTTTTTTTTTTTTCACAGTTTCTGTGGATTAAGAATTCAGGCATGGTTTAAGTGGGTTCTCTAGCTTAGAGCCTCTCCTAAGGCTGCGATTAGGGCTTCAGCCTCACTGCAGTCACCTCAAGGCTGAACTGGACAAGGATCTGCTGGCAGGCCTCTGCTCCTCACATGACCTTCGAATCCTCCCTGGTTGTGGCCAGGAGTCGCCTATAGTGGGCTGAATTATGGCCCCCCCCAACTTGGGAGTCCTAATTTCTGGATATCTATGGATGTTATCTTATATGGTAAAGTTAAAAATTCTTTTTTAGCTGTAGTAAAATACACAAAAAATTTAGCATATAGTAAAGTTTTTACCCATGAGATTAAATTAAAGCCTTTGAGATGAGATCACCCTAGACTATTTGGGTGGACCCTTTCAAGCCATCAGGAGTGTCCCTGTAGGAGAGAGGCAGGAGATTAGACACAGAGAGGAGGAGGTAGTGTGACCACAGATGCTGAGACTGGAGTGATGCAGCTGCCAGTAAAGGGAGGTGGCAGCCACCTGAAGCTGGAACAGGAACCACAGATTCTCCCCACAACTCCCAAAGGAAGCATAGCCCTGCCAGCACCTTGATTCTGGCCCAGTGAAATGGCTTTCAGACTTTTAGTTCCCAGAACTGAGAGAATAACAGAAAGTTATTATTTCTGTTGTTTCAAGCCACCAACTTTGTGGCAATTTGTTACAGCAGCCACAGAAAATAATATACCACCCTAGTCCCTTGCCATGTGGCCCTCTCCCTGGGGCATCTCACAGCATGGCAGCTGGGCTCCTGCAAGTGAGGAAACACAAAGAGCCAGAGAGGGGAGAGTGAGTGAGGTGGAAGACAGTTTTAGAACCTAATCTCAGCTGTGACATCCCATCACTTTTGCTGCTTCTGTAAGTCCAAAGCAAGGCTCAGTAGGTGTGTAGCTCACATTGCAGGAGAGGGGTTTACACAAGGGCATGGATGTCGGGAGGTAGGGCCTACTGGGGACCATCTGAGAAGCTGTCAGCGCAGAAATCTACAGTATGTTATGTGAGATAGAAAAAAACAGAAACAAACTGTAGACAGGCTCCTGCTGAGAGTTTGTTTGTTTGTTTTTGACTCTGGCCTGGTCCATTGCAGAAGCAGTGTTCACCTGGAGAACTCTTATTAGGAATAACCTTATTTCCTATAGGATCCATTCTGATTCACTGCACTTTGCTGAAGGAGTCCAATCCCATAACCTCTCACCCTCTTCTTTACACCAAGTTCAAATCTCACGGCTTTCACATACAATGTCATGAATTAGCAGTTCAAGATAACATGGAAGTTTTACATAGATCCTCAGTGCTCTAAACATAATAAACACATGACCTTTATCTTCGCTGAAAGAGGAGGAAAACCAAAAAGATCCCCCACAGAAATATTCCATCTAGAGCTGATGTATGTGGTTTATTTATAATTATCCACAGGGAGATGGCTTTTGTTGCTGGGTTTGTGCTAAAGTGAATGGATTGTTTCATTAAGCCTTGTTCAACTGGAAAGGTCCAGCCCAAGGTACAATGGAATTGATGGAGCTAATCTTCAAATCCCTGCCTCTTCCCTCCCCTCTCCTCTATATTGCAGTCCTGCTACTACTTCAGGGCTATTATCCATGGTGTAGGCTCCCACTGGCTTGTGGTTTTGTGTCTCAGAGTTTCTTGAAGTGTGTTTTGCTGACCCACTAAATCCTAATCACACAAAGAGCTTGTTAAAAATGCTCTTAAAGATTTCTGGGCCCAACTCAATTCTACTAAATCTGGTAAAAGACCGAGAAATCTACATTTTAAATAAATGTATCAGGTATTCCTGTGCATAGTAAAGATAAGAACTCTGACCTAAATGCTATTCCATGCTCAAGCAGTTTTCATAGCTAACTACCATTTGTAAATGCTAGATATCTGCTCTCTGGTACACATATTTTAGCTTTGGGGGGAGAGTTCCCTTAATCCAGTATTTCCTAATTAGTGGCAATCATACTACTGGTGGTAGGCAAAATGATTTCAGATGTTATATATGTAATCATTTAAAATTATAATTGTGGGGTTATTTTCAGAATAACTTTCTATTTATGGCAAATCACATTGGTTTTACTGTTTAGTAGTGATATAGAGTTTCTTTAATAAGTGTATTTTTGTAAAAACACGGGTAGTAATTTATTTGAAGAAAATATATTAAGCAATGGTATAGTGATATACAGATATGGCAAAAACAATGACAGTAGTAATTAAATAATTGAAGTTTGAAAAACATTGTCCTAACTCCAAGGAAAGCCCTCTATGGGCTTCAGGCATCACAAGACACGCTGGAGTAGAAAGATCCTGAAAGGTCACCGAGATTATGGCCTGTGCCTCTGTGTGGAGCAGGCCCTGGTAATCTGTCCCCATCATGAAGCTAGAAGTGCAGATGACCCATGCCTTTGGATATGTCTCTTGTGAATATATAAAATAAAGGGCCAGAACAATACATAATCACAAACCAGTGCAATCAGGCTGTGTAGAAGCATAAACATCAGGAGTGGTTCTTGGCAAAAGTGTGACGAAGAAGACCTGCCCTGCCTCCCTCCACCGGGGCCTCTCTCTGTCCTTGGCATAGCCTCCTGCCGCTCTTTTCCTGCCACTCTCTCTTTCCCCTTACTCTGTCCCACCCTGACCCCATCAGATTTTGCTCTCAGGGCTTTCATTATTTTCAAAGCTGTAAATGACTCATGTTATCCCAAAGCATTGACCTTCAAGTTCTGTTGGACTGAAGGCTTCTACCACAGAAATTAACTAATGGATATCTTCAATCTTTTTTGTTCTTGATTTTTAGTTTTTAGATTTCTCAACATCAAATATTCTTTTAAAAATATAGCAATGACTTTTCTTTAGTTATAGAAGATTGTAACACAGATGATTGTGATGCTCCATAAATAATTTAGTAAGATATAGGAGAAAACATTTTGATGTTTTTGAACATTTGACTCATGATACCATATATTTAATAAGTGCTATTTTCCTGTTTGGAATTTCACTACCCATTGGAAATCTTAGGACTGCACTGCCCAGTATGGTAGCCACATGGGGCTGAGCACTTGAAATGGGGCTAGTCTGTATTGAGACAGGCTGCCAATGTAAAGTACACATTGAATTTCAAAAATGTGTAATAAAAAATTAGAACACAAAATATATTATCAGTAACTTCAAATATTGATTAAATGTGGAAATAATATTTTGGTTATATCGTATTAAAATATACTATGAAAATTAATTTTACTTATTTCTATCTAGTTTTAATGCTAGAAATTAAAAATTACCTACTATTAGAAATTTAAAATTACCTACATGGCTATTAGAAATTTAAAATTACCTACATGGCTCACATTCTATTTCTATGAACATCATTGCCTTAGAAAATACTAAGTTCAGCTTATAGCAATTGTTGACCTTTTATTGACTAGACACTAAGTGATGAGAGGCTCTGAACCTCCCAGCATCTCTCCTGTGCCGACAAGACAAAGTTATAACTCATTGGTTCCTAACTTGGGTATTTAGGTCAATTCCCTCACCTCCTTTGTTACTATTAGTAGATTCTATTACAGGAAGATTGTCTTGGTCAAGCCTTATTTTTACAAAATCGTACCTTATAATGAGACAACATAAAAATGCACAGAAAGTATTGGGATCAGCTATAAAGTCAAAGAAGGACACAGGAATATTAGGATCTTGAAAATATGCTTACAACCATCCCAAAAGTCTTTCAATTATTCTTTCTATACTTTATTGGTGAGAATTTTCTAATCTTTAAACAGGACCAGTATGACATCTTTTCAAGTGGGGCGTTTTCTCATAAAGCTGTTTTCTGCTGCAGCTACCATATACTATGCACTCAAAATCATAGCTGTCATCATTATGATTGAGTTCCGTAGTTTCCAATTAACACCCATCTATGAACAAAGAAGATCAGATCATATTGGGACTGGCCTGCTTTTTCTTTACCTGAATCTGAAGTCAAATAATTTGGCCTCTAGGGCTCCATTTTTTTTCTTTTGACTATACCATTAAACGGAATATTATTGATTTCAAAGGTCTTTGTTAGCCTGTTAGTTTTATGCCTGCATATATTCCTTTTGTTTGTTTGTTTCCTTTGGTAGAGGCAGGCTGGTCTTGAACTGCTGGCTTCGAGTGATCCTTGCATGTCAGCCTCCCAAAGTGCTGGGATTATAGGCATGGCCAGTATTCCTGATTTTGTTGGACAGTGTAGGTAAATACTTGAGGTGGATCTGCCTGTATCTCCCTTCATTACCCCTTACCTTAGACCAACAGTTCTCGACCTGTGGGTCGCGACCCACAGGAACTGTAATAAAGGGCTGCAGCATTAGGAAGGTTCAGAACCACTGCCTTAGACCCCTGCCGGTCCTTGACATCATCCTTATATCTTCACTTGCTTTGCTTCCTCAATCCTCAGTCTGTTCCCACCTCCTGGTGCTCCAGTGTGGCATCTGATTTGAGATATTATACAATTGATAGCCACTCCAAGGCATTGTTCTAAGCTGGTCCTGGACCAATCTATGCTGAGGTCCAAATTTCAGTCCTAGCTTAGCTCCTGCCCACAGGCTGCATTCATTCTACCCTATCGGGGTTGTTTGATGCCTGATGCTCCTTGTCAGCTAACAAATTCTAGCAGTCAGCAAAACCAACAAACACGTAGTAAATGAACTTGAAAATGCAGCATCATAATCTCTGAGAATTTTTATGAATTCCTCCAGATAATTAATTTTCTGAAATATTGAGCATGGCATACCATTTCTTACTCAATACATCCTAGTATCTAAAACATGGACAAATAATCTTGCCACAAAATTGTGTTAAGATTTAATTAGCAGACAAAACTATAGGACACGTGCATGAGACACTAGGCTTACTGCGGCTAAATATGCATTTGTATATCTGGGTATCCTCAGTTGTGAAGTCCATTCATCTCATTCACAGACTTTGACATTTAAATCCTTTTTCAGAGCAGACTACGAAACCATGAGGTGTGCTTGCTTCTGTGTTCAGGTTTCCTATAGGTCCTATACATTAGATATTTTTTAGTTCCTGGAGCAATCATTCATTCAACTTGTTTGCATCAAGCTGTGATAGCTGCACTTCATGATTTCTGGAAAGTCATAACAACATTTGGCTGTCTAAACAGGACTCTACCTGAGGCATTTGCCACAAGAAATCATCTTCACAGTTGCCAGGGTAAAGGACTTTTGCTCCTTTGTACTGTGGCTGCCATCTGGCTTTTGTCCTCAGTCCTCCAGGGGCTTTTACTCAATTAGCCCTTCTTTGTCCTTCTAGAACACATCCTTATTTGTCAATCACTATCAACATAACATATTCAGTTTCTAGTAATAAAATTATTTCTAGCCCAGATACTTCACAATGGCCATTATAACTCTTAAGTGTACTGCCATCTGAATAAGTCTGAAAAACATTTTGCTGAAGCCATCTCCTTACTAAGAGATTATGGCCAAAGAATTTAAATTTTATTGATGAAATTTTAGTGTTTGCTAGCAGGAGAAAGAATTTGGAGTAAATGGTGGATCTTTCTCAGGCTCTTAAAATCCTGCCATCTAGTTTCCTTATTTGCTCATTTATTTATCTAATAAATATTACTATTAGAGAGGTTCTGTTTGAGGCACTGGGAACGTAGGTACCTACAAGATGATAGCCTGATACTGCTATAGTGGGGGGCAGATGGTGTTCATGTGTGTTAGAGAGGGGGAGACAGAAAGAGAAAGAGAGAAAAAGTGACACAGCTCTGCAAATCTCACAGCAAAACTTTCCCAGATTTATTTGAAGATGGGGCTCATAGTTTCTGTTTTGTTTGAGACTGAGTCTCACTCTGTCACCCTGGGACTGAGTGCCATGGTGTCATAATCTCACAGCAACCTTAAAATCCTGGGCTCAGGTGATCCTCTTGTTTCAGCCTCCCAAGTAGCTGGGACTACAGGCATCTGCCCCGATGCCTGGCTAGTTTTTCTATTTTTAGCAGAGACAGGGTCTTGCTTTTGTTCAAGCAGGTATTGAACTGCTGAGCTCAGAGATTCACCCACCTTGGCCTCCCAGAGTGGTAGGACTATAGGCGTGAGCCACTGCTCCTGGCCTGGGATCCGTAGTTTTCACAGAATGTTAGCTAACATCCTGGGTGTTAGCTTTGACACCGAGTCAGACAACAGTCTAATGTCCTGGGTATCTATTCCTTTTTACTCCCAGTGCCACTAACCTAATCCCACCCTTTTTCAGTCAGCTCACGCCTGGGCCTTTGCAATAATTTTCCAACTGATCTTCCAGACTCAGTATCTCCCAGTGCTATCGGCACTCAGCCTTTTATTGAGGAATCTGCTTTGGTTGGAATCAAGGCTCAGAGTTACTAGCTGACACAAACAAGATCACAAGGTAACAAGTGACAATGATGAGAATTCTATTATAATAGTATTTTTTAAACTGTGATCTGTAGAACCTGGAGGTCTAAGGACATTCTCAAGTACTCTCTGAGGATTGCAGATACTGGGTTTCATTTAAATCACTATCCATTAACCAAGAGCAGATTCTACACTGCCTGAATGACTCTCATTGCTGAGTATCAGGCCACAGTTTCAAGGTATCTATTTGTGATTGTTGTAATGTGGAGACCAAGAAATGTTACATTGTGGGTTGGGATGGGCTTTTGAGAAAAAAGCAGATTGAGGATTTTGTCAGCAGTGATTTTCAGGATCTTGATCTGAAAGAAGATTTTTCCATTTTTTTTTATCTCTAAGGAGATATTTTTCTACAATTGGTGGTTTTCCTCTCTGGCTTTTGGGCAGGGTGGGTGCAGTTATGGGTGAGGCAAGGCTTGGGGAATAGGGAAAGGGGACTTATTATTATTATTATTATTATTATTATTATTTTTGCAATGTTTCTAAGATTTATTTATTTATTATTATTATTATTTTTTTATTAAATCATAGCTATGTACATTAGTATGATCATGGGGCATCATACACTAGTTTCACAGACCGGTTGACACATTTATATTACACTGGTTAACATAGCCTTCCTGGCAATTTCACAGTTATTGTGTTGAGACATTTACATTCTACATTTACTAAGTTTCACATATACCATTGTAAGATGCACCACAA
>CAUYPK010025869.1:0-15484 GCA_963574355.1 Loris lydekkerianus | reverse complement strand
TGCAACTTCTTGTCTCAATGATTCAAAATCTTTGGTCATTTGCTCTTTGAATCCATTGAATTCTTGAGATAACCTTTGGAATTCTAACTCAATCTTATTTGCTATCCAGATCCTGAATTCAATTTCTGACATCTCAGCTATCTGTTTGTGCATGGGGTCTTGTGGTGTTTCTGCCCCATTGATCCTTGGGGGAGTTGATCTACTCTGATTATTCATATTGCCAGAGTTTTTCTGTTGATTTCGCGTTATGATTGCTTTTCACCGTTGCCTCTGGCCGTCCTCAGAGTTGGGGAGGTGTCTCTCCAAGATTAGACCCCAGTGGGATCGCTGTATTGTTGCTGGATCTTTGTAGGGAGTGACCCTGTGTAGTTCCTCTGGGGCTGCTGTGGTTAGGGTGTTCTGGTTGTGGATGCAGCTCCAGTGTGTGACACACCTGGATTATGCAACAGGCCTGGGGGTGGTGTGCACGGTTCTCTGTGCTTGGCGCCCAGTGACTTTGACACAAAGAACCCAAGGCTCTAGCAGTCTCTGGCCAGGAGAAGGGCTCTGTGCAGAGGCAGGTAGGGCTGCAGAGGGCACGCAGCTACCAGAGTCCCTGGTCAGATGGATGAGCTAGTGTTGAGGCTGGGAGGACACAGGAGGGTGGGACGCAGAGTTGTGTGGCTCCCGCAGTTCCTGGTCAGGGAATGTAGAGCCCGGGTGGGTGCAGGTCACCGGTCAGGGGTCACTGTACAGCTCTTATGGAGGTCTGGGCGGCATCAAGCCCAGGAGTTTGAGGTTGCTATGAGCTGTGATGTCAGGGCACTCTACCCAGGGCAACAGCCCAAGGCTCCAGTGTGCCAAAACCGTCTCACTCTGCCCCTATGGATTAGGGCTGTGAGGCAGTTCAGTCCCCGCCTTTAAGCTGCTCAGTCACTAGGTTACTTTGTCCCGCCCATTCCTTGCTCTGGGACCCTGGGGGCAGAGCTTGCCGGAGCAGTTTTTTCACACAATGGCTTTCACTGACCCCAGCTCAGTCACTCATTTTGGGGCCCTGGACAATGCCCAAAGTTCTCCACACTCTTGCTCAAGCTCTCCCCAAGGCAGCTCAACTGAGCGCCAAGTCCAAGAACACCAAAAAAGTTCACAGGTAAGGCCTTTCCAGTTTGCAGTCTCACTGCTGCTTGTACTCATGGTTGCTGGCGTGATTAGGTCCATTGAACACACACAGCCACTTGCCAGTTTTCCACTGTTTTTGTCCTCCTCCTAGGGTCCAGAAGTCCCTTGCTGGCTTTTTGTATCCTCAAAGGGATGATCATAGGCAGATTCCACCGGCCAGAGATATCTGGAGTCTTGTCTCCCCAAACTCACAGTGCCCAGTTGCAGGGAAGCTGTTACTCAGCCGCCATCTTTAATCCCTCTCGTACAATTCAACAGTACCTCATTTTTGTTTTGTTTTGTTTTCTGAAATAAATTCTCCACTTATCTCTCACATTTCCAAACATCTTATGAACAGAGGTTCTGGCTGCCCTTTTATTTTATATTATATATTTAAGGGTGTTTGTGTAGCCAACAACCTTGGAAGACTTCTCCTGCTTGGTTATACTTACTGTCCAGTGGAATAGATTTAATTTCCAAAGATAATAGTTCCTCAGTTTTGACTCACACAAATTGCATGAACGATTTGCCAGATTTTCTCATCACCATCTTGTGGGACTTGCAGGAAAGGGGAAACTGAGCAAATGTGATTTTCTTGGTGACTTCTGGTGACTTAAGGAATAAATTCTTTCTCAAACTCAATTTTAAGCTTCTTCCAGGATTCATGAAACAGTAACAAGCTACATTGTTAGCATGCAAGTAAGTTAAAATCTCAGATCCTTCATAGTCCACAATCACTTTAATTTTCATATCCCTAAACACTAATGATGTTGAACATCTGTTCATGTGCTTACTTGCCAACCACATACCATTTGGATGCAGTGCTTATTTGAATAAATTCTTGATTTTGTTGTTATATTTTTTAATATTCAAAGTTAAGATTTCTTTATATGGTAGTCCCCTGTCATCCATGGGGGATATGTTCCAAGACACCAAGTGAATGCCTGAAACCGTGGATAGTACCAAACCCAACCCATAATAATCACAACAAATTTCTGCTCATGTCTTATACCTTCAAATTCAATGTATTTTTCATCCTTCTTTAACTTCAAAATATTAATTGAGGGGTTATATGTGTTTTTGTTACATTGATATCTTATATAATACTTAAGTCAGGGCTTTGATGCACCCATCATCAGTATAGTGTTCATCATACCCAATAGATAAGTTTTGAGAAACAGAGAAATCAACAAGGGGGGATGGCAGGAGAGTAGGGTTAGGATAGAAACTTACTTGTTGTTAAAACAGGATGAAAAACACTATATGTTCTCACCATCACTTTATGACCAAGTGTATCCATTTATTAGCTCCTGCTTAGGAGGAACTAATGGTAAGAACATACAGTATTTGGTTTTTCATTCCTGAGATACGTCACTTACGAAAATTGTCTCCAGTTAACTCCACAATAATGCAAACTACATTATTTCATTCCTTTTATGGTTAAGTAATACTCCATGTTTAATATAAATCACATCTTCTCTCTTCACTCATGAATAAAAGACACTTACCGTATATACTCGAGTATAAGCCGAGTTTTTTCAGCACAAAATTTGTGCCAAGTTCAGGTTTTTTGGCACAAATTTTATGCTGAAAAAAACTCGGCTTATACTCGAGTATATACGGTAAGTTAATTCCACATCTTTGCAGTTGTGAATTGTGCTGCAATAAACATTCAAGTGCAAGTGTCTTTTTGATTAAATGACTTCGTTTCCCTTGAATAGATGCCCAACAGTGGGATTTCTGGGTCAAATGTAGGTCCTACATTATCTCTTTGAGGAACTTCCATCCTGTTTTCCACAGAGGTTGTACTAACTTGAAATCCTACAAACAGTGCATATGCATTCATTTCTCTCTGCATCCATACCAACATCTGATGTTTTGTTTTTAATAATGGTCATCCTGATAATGATAAGGTGGCATTTCGCTGTATTTTTATTTGCATTTCCCTGATGATTAGTGATGTTGAGCATTTTTTTTCATATACATGTCTATCTTCTTAAAAAAAAAAAAAACCTTTTATTTGTGTAATTTGTCTACTTTTGATAGGGTCATTTTTTTTTTCTTTCTGATTTGTTGGAGTTCTTTGTAGATTCTGGACACCAGTCTTTTGTTGGATATATAGTTTATGGGTATATTCTTTCTTTCTGTAGGTTGTCTATTTACTCTGTTGATTACTTGCTTCCTTGTACAGAAGCTTTTGAATTTAATTAAGTGTCATTTGTCTATTTTTGTTAGTGCTGTATTTGTCTTTGGGGTCTTAATCATAAAATCTTTTCCTAGGCTGGTGTCTAAAAAGGTTTTTTCTATATTTTCTTATAGAATTTTTATGCTTTCATGCCTTACATTTATATCATTAATCCATTTTGAATTAATTTTTGTGGATGTTTTGTTTCATTCATCTGCATATGGTTATCCAGTTTTCCCAGCAACATTTATTGATTAGGACACCTTTTCTTCTATTGTGTCTGCTGTGTTAAAGATCAATTGGATGTAGGTAGATGTTTCCTTTCTGGGTTCTATACTCTGTTCCATTGCTCTATGTCTGTACCTTTATGCCCATACCATGTAGTTTTGTTTATGATAGCATTGTGGTATAGTTTGAAGTCAGATAATATGATGTCTCCAGATTTGATCTATTTGCTTAAGATTGCTTTGGCTATTTGGGTTCATATTTGATTCCAAATAGAACTTAGAATTATTTTTTATAGATCTATAAAATATGATGCTGGAATTTTGATGGGGAGTGCATTGAATCTATAAATCATTTTGGGAAGTATGGACTTTTTAGTGATGTTCATCTCATCAATCTGTGAGCCTAGTATGTTTTTCCATTTGTTTGTTTCATCGTCAATTTCTTTCATAAGCGTTTTGTAGTTCTCTTTATAGGGTGTTTTAACCTTCTTTATTAAGTATATATCTAGTTATTTTATTTTCTTTGTGGCTATTGTGAATGATATTGAGACCTTAATTTGACTCTCTGTTTGAATGTAATTAGTACACAGAAGTGCTACCAATTTGTATACATTGGTTTTATAAACTTTGCTGAATTTATTTATCAATTCCAGGAGTTTATTTGTACAGTCTTACAGGTTTCATCAGCAAACAAGAATAGTTTGATCTCCTCTTTCCTGATTTTTTTGTTTGTTTTTGAGATAGAATCTCACATTGTCACCCTCAGTAGGCTGCTGTGGCATCATAGCTCACAGCAACCTCAAAATCTTGGGCTCAAGTGATCCTCTTGCCTCAGCCTTTCAATTAGCTGGGACTACAGGCATCTACCACAATGCCCAGCTATTTTCAGAGATGGAGTATCGCTCATGGCATCATAGCTTACAGCAACCTCAGACTCCTGGACTCAAATGATCCTCTTGCCTCAGCCTCTCAAGTAGCTAGGGCTACAGGCACCTGCTACAACAGCTGGCTACTTTTTTTGTTTTTAGTAGAGTTGGGGTTTTACTCTGTCTTAGGCTGTTCTTGAACTCCTGATCTCAAGTGATTCACCCTCTTGGGGCTTCCAGAATGCTAGTATTATAAGCATCAGCAACTGTGCCCACCATGGATGCCCTTTATTTCCTTTTCTTTCCTGATTGCTTTGGCTAGGACTTCCAATACTATAAAAGTGGTTACATTGGGCACCCTCGTATTGTTCCAGTCCTTAAAGGGAATGCTTTCAACTTTTCCCTATATAGTGGCTGTGGGTTTGGCATATATTGCTTTTATAATTTTGAGTTATGTTCCTTATATGCCTAGTTTTTTGAGGGTTTTTATAATTAAAGAGTGATGGGTTTTATTGAATGCTTTTTCTTCATATGTTGAAGTGGTCATGTGGCTTTTGTTTTTCCTTCTGTTAGTAATGAATTGAGTATATTGATTTGTGTATGTAAAACCATTCTTGCATCCCTGGATGAAACTTACTTGATCATGGTGGATTGTGTTTTTTGATGTGCTATTAAATTTGTTTTGCTTGTACTTTGTTGAGGATTTTTGCATCTGTATTCATATGGATATTTGTCAGTACTTTTTTCATTGTTGTGTCCTTCCCTGTCTTTGGTATCAGCATGATACTAGTTTCTTAGAATGAGTTAGGGAGGATTCCCTCTTTCTTGATATTCCAGGATAATTTCTGTAGGATAGGTATGAGTTCTCTGAAGATCTGGTAAAATTCAATTGTGAATCTGTATGGTTGGATGGGGTTGATGTTATTATTTTTATTGGGAAAGTCTGTATTATTGCATCAATCTCATTGCTCATTAGTGGTTGTTTAGGGTTTCTATTTCTTCCTGAGTCAGCGTTAGGAGGTTGTGTTTCCAAGAGTATATCCATTTCCTATAGGTTTCCTAGTTTTTTTGCATAGAAGTTTTCAAAGTATTCACAGATGGTATTTTTTATGTCTGCATTATCAGTTGTAATGGCTTCTTTTTCATTTCTGGCTGAGCTCATTTGAGTTATTTCCCTTCTATTTCAGATTAATCTGGCTAGTGGCCCAAAAAATTTGTTTATCTTTTCCAAGAATCAAATTTTTGTTTCATTGATTGTGTTTTTTTAATTTACATTTCATTTAGCTCTGCTCCGAGCTTTTTATTAATTTTTTTTTCTTTTGCTTGTTTTGCTTTGTTCTTTCTCTAGTTCCTTTATATGTGACATTACTTGTAAATGTGTCTTTCTGTCTTTTTGATGTAGGCATTTAAGGCTATAAACATTCTCATGAGGGCTACTTTTACTGCATTTCATAAATTTTGAAAGCTTTTATCCCCCTTTGTCATTTGGTTTGAGGAATATTTTGATTTTTATCTTAATTTCATCATTGATTGCTGGATCATTCAGAATCAGGTTGTTTAATTTTCATCACTTTATGTGCATTTGAGTGTTTCTCTTATAATTGATTTCTAGTTTTATTTCACTGAGGTTAGAGAATGTACATGATTTTCATAAATTTCCTGAAGAGTTAATCAATCTTGGGAAATCTCCCAGTTGTTGATGAGAAAAATGTATTTTCAATAGTTTGGGGTAGAATGTTCTATAAGTGTCAGTTAGGTCTATTTGTTACTGAGTCCTGTTGAAGTCTAGTGCTTCTTTCTTCATTTTCTTCTTCAATGACCTGTGCAATTCTGTCAGAAGTCTCTGACTATTAAGATGCTACTATTTATTTCCTTGCTGAAATAGCAAAGAATTTTCTTATGAAACTGGGAGCTCCCATGTTCAATACATAAACATTTAGGATATTTACATCTGCTTGTTGAATTTCTCCTTTTACCATTACATAATAACTATATTTGTCTTTTTTCAGCATTATTAAAGTCTATTATATCTGATATAAGAATGTCTATACCTGTTTGCTCTTGATTTTCACATACATAAAATATTTTTCCCCCATCCCATCTTTGTCAATTAGATGTGTTTCCTGGAGACAGCAGATTCTTGGGTTGTGTATCTTCCTCTATTCACCCAGTCTATGTCTTAAATGAGGCATTCACACTGTTCATGTTGAGTGTTAGTACTGATGTGTGAGATGTTATTCTATTTAGCTGAATGATAACTCATTGTTTTGTGTTCCCTCTTGAGCTATTGTGTCATAAGAGCTGTGAGCTATAAATTGTATGGATTTTGTTAGAAGAAAATTGCTGACAAAAAGCAGCCCATGAGAACTCTGCTCTCAAGGAAAGGATCATAAATTATAGGTAATGCCAAACCATGGATAAATTTTCTCAAATACAACATTGTGAAACCCCAGAGAAATGACACAGAGCACTCAAAATTAAGAATAAGGTGATGGGATGAATCATTTGAAAATATCGATGAGAATGTGGAGAAGCATTTACTCCTGGGGAAGATTAGGTGGAGAGAGTTCTGGGGTGTTACACTCACCCCACAGGCATTATAGCCAAACGATTAGAGGGCTCACTTTACTACCACAGACCTCTGTCTGGACTGATCAGAAAGCTGCCTAAAGTCTATGCACTCATTGTCCCAGGGAACAGGCATAGTAAAAATGTAATGGCTGCTGATCTTAGGGTTCTACACATGATGCAGTCTTGAGCATTCAGGTACACAGTTCCAGGTATGCCTGGGACTCAGTTTTTCAGGAATAGCCTTCACATCACCACAATGTCCTGGTGAGTGACCAGAGTGGATGCTCCCCTGAGGCATACCCTGCAACTGGAAGCCTCGGATCCTTTCCCTCCAGTATGGTAGGATATGAGCAAAGGAGATGCCTCAGACGCTATATCTAGGAAGCTTTGGAAAATTGCCTCAGCAGGAACTGGGCAGGAAAAAACTTCATACTCCTTAGCCCAATGGAACTTACCCCCCACCCATGCAACTTAATATCTATGGTTACCAAGCTGGCAAAAAGCCCCACCATCTGCATGGCCCTACCTCAGTGATGCCCTTAGACCCCAAGATCCCACCCCTGAGCCATCACTACTAACACTTTACAGGCCTCAATTCTGGCTCTGAAGCTCTCATGCTAGAGTTCAAGGCTCTGCATCTGTGTCTCCAGAGATCCTTCCAGGACTAAGGTCCCACCCCAATATTACAGTGATGCCCTTAGACCCTAAGATCCCACCCCTGAGCCTCTACCACTAACACTGGATCAACAAAATTTCCCCTAGGTCCAACACACCACCAGGGATACATCAGCTTCAAGCTGTATTACACATGGACCTGGTTTGAGCAAATGCCAACATCCATCCCTGGCCCTTATTCTTTAGAGCAGGTGTCCTCAAACTTTTTAAACGGGTCCAATTCACTGTCCCTCAGACCATTGGAGGGTCAGACTATAGTTTAAAAAAAAAAAAAAAAAAAACAGAAAAAAAAAAAAAACTATGAACAAATTCCTATGCACACTGCACATATCTTATTTTGAAGTAAAAAAATAAAACGGGAAACAAATACAATCACACCGCTTCATGTGGCCCACAGGCTGCAGTTTGAGGACACATGCTTTAGAGGGTGATGTGTTGTTTCAACTCAGGCTTGTGGGGCATGACTAATTCAGGCTTGTGGGGCATGACTAATGTGAAGCACTGTCTTTCTGTGATATAGGGCAGCACTTCAGCTTAGGTATGTGGTACATGACTGCCCAGTGTGGTTGAAGTACTATTATTTCCTGAGATGCAGGACGTTACTTCAATTTAGGCGCTAAGGAGGTATAACTGTTCTGAGTAGCCAACATATTGTTTTCCCAGGAGGCACAGTACTACTTCTTCAGCTGTGGCCCAAGAGAGTGTAGAAAGGGATCAGTGGAGTGGCTGCATTTCTGTCTTGCCCCACAGGAAAGGGTATAATAGCTGCCTTGCAGCTTGGCTTGAGGATCTGAGCCACTAGGTTGGGATAGACTGGCAGTGGTTTAGCCTCAAGGATGAAGGGAAGCCACAACTACTCACCTGAGAAACAAGACACACTCCAGCTATAGTTCCAAGGTGGTGCAGTGCAGTAGCCACATGGGCCACATGGGGTGGGGCACATTTTCGGCTCTTTCTTTTTGGGGAATATAGCTATTTGGATTCTAGGTATCTCCCTCAGCTGGGATGAAAGTCACGAAGACTTCAGGGGACCCCAGTGGTGAGGTCTATAGGTGGCCAAGGTGTTGATAAAGATTTCTGGCATCCTCTTTCTCACCTCCTTACCACAGGGAGAAGTTCCTCCTGGTTCCCAGCTAATTCTAGTTCAGGGATGGGGTGGTGGAGGCCCAGAATCTCCTTCTGTGCTCACCAGGGTTTCTGTTACTTCCTTGGTGCACTTTGGTGTTAGCCCTCAGATATTTTCATTGGAAACATAGTTGTTTATGCATTGCTCTGGCTGTCTTTAAAGGCAATATGTGCTAGGGGCTTCTACTGAGCCATTTTGATAATATCCCTCCTGATCCTTATCTTTTGGAAAAAATACAGTCATTTTTTAGCCCTCTCATTTTGTTTTCTGTTTATGTAATACTATTTAGTGAAGGCATTTTTAAAAACTTTGAAATTTACTAGGTGTAGAATATAAATGTCTTAACACAATAACTAAGAAAATGTTGTGAAGGCTATGTTAACCAGTTAGATGAAAACATTTCAAATTGTATTTAAAACCAGCACATTATACCCCATGATTGCATTAATGTACACTGCTATGATTTTAAAAAACAGTTGGATAAGCCTTAAAGTGAAAAGCAAAACAAAATACAAAGTTGGGTAGAAATGTACCTTTTTTTTTTTGACCAGGGCTGGGTTTGAACCCACCACCTCCAGCATGTGGGGCCAGCGCCCTACTCCTTTGAGCCACAGGCGTCACCCCAGAAATGTACCTTTTAATATCTAGGATTCAAATATTCTTTGTATTTCATAGTTTTGATAGTAATCCCTGAAGGAAATTCTTGGAGGGCAAGTACTTTATTTCAGAATACTCCCACATATCAGATTACCATGCCCAGACATTATCATCATCATCATCATCATCATGATTATTATTACAATAGAAATAAGTGGAAAGTGCCAGATAAAGAAACTATGTTAGGGGAAAAACAGATGCTGGTGGGAAATTGAAAAGGGAATTGAGCACTTTTGAGTGAACTGAGGATACTGGAAGGCTTAGAATAGAGAGGAGGAAGAGGGAACTAACGGAGGTGGATTTTGAACACAGGATTTTTTGTTAAATACATAAAGAGTAGGCGTGTGACACCACAAATTTTCAACAAGTGGTCTAGAGAGCTCTGATTGTTCTCCTACCACCTAATATAATTCCCACTATATAGATGAGGAAGCAAGTATAATGGATGTAAATCTAGGCAGGGCTGGATCTGGAGCTTTCACTTATTTAATCCCCACTTTTTCTGTGTCTTTTAGTTGGAGCTAAAAAGAGCCTTAGACCGCATAACCCTACTCCCTCACTGCACAGGCAAGGAGTGAGGTCTGCAAAGGGTAATTTACCTGTGGGAGATGGTGTTAGATTTGAATGCAAGCAATTCAAAACTCTGTAGGGCCTGAGAATCTGGCAGGTGCTGTGCAACAAGTATGAGAAGATGCACTGGGGATAAAGAACTTAGGCTATAAGAGGACCAACCAAAGCCCACGGCCAGAATGGAATGCAAGTCTCCTCACCTCCAGTAAAGCTGTCCTTCTACTACACACTCTGTCTCTTCTGTATGACCCGTTAAATTTCCATCTCAGACACAGTCCTTAGGATCTCTTTACTCGCTCTAAGATCTGTGTGAAAACTCTGCTGAGGAGGGACACCATGAAAGGATGCTCCCTTGAAATATCCAGCTGTACAGTGGAGGAATTGGGACCCAATCCAGTTGTATCTAGACCCTCCTGAAGATAATCAGAAGACAGGTCAAATTACTGCAAGCATTTAAAAATCACGTTGTTTAAGAAGCATTTAATACATACTAAATAAAATTAGATGGTGGGCATTGATGATGCATTTCTTCCTTGAATAAGGGTCAAGGAAGTGATGCCCACTTTCCCTAAATCTTCAAATAGAACATTACTGTAGATTGTCACATTCAAGAAAGGACGTTTTGCTATAATGACTGGGATACCAGAAGGGGTGAGAATTGTACCACTGATAAAATACTGTGTCGGCTACCTGAACAAGAATTGTACATGAGCATGAGGTTTCCCCTTCAGAAGGAGGTTAAGAAACACCACGGACCACAGCAGCTCAGTGCATGAGAATCTGAGTGGAGCAAAGCTGAGCACAACCACGATTTCCTATTTATCAGTTTTCAGCAGGAAGTAAACAGCCAGTGTTGCTCTTTAGCCAGTGTTGTCAAGTAGCTGAGGTCACCTAAGCAGTTCAGAAATACTTCCTAGAATTTGCTTCTTTTTTTTTTTTCAGGTGTTTTTTTTTTATGTATTTTTTTTTTTTATTAGAGATAATAATATGCACCATAGCAGGCAAAATATCCAAGAGCTTTAGATCTTTTTATTTTTCTCCTTGTCTTCTCTGTCAGAACTATCAGATATATCTGACAATGTAAAATCTCTTCAATAGAAAAATTACAATTATAATAATATAAAATTATATATGACTTATATTACAACAATATAAATGTGTTTAAGCCATTTTATAGTTAGTAGAGGATATGGTGAATTAGCTGAAACTGAAGTTTGAATGTGTTATCTAAGTAAAGTAAGAAAGCTTGTGAGTAAGAATGGAAGAACTTGCCGAAAACTCACTTAGAAATAGGTGGCCAGTAATATGGTTACCTTTATGGGCATAACATTCAGTGTTTCCTGAGCCTTTCTGTTGTCTAGGCACTGGACTCATTTTTGTGATATGTAAAAGGAAGAGCAAAGTGGCTTCCTGGCTGTCAAGGACTTAATAGTGTAACAGAGAAGATGAGACATACATACAGCTAAATGTAGGCTCATGTCATGATATTTTTCTCTATCTAGTAGAAGACTTACTATTAACAAGTACTAAATGGGTTCTTCAAAGGTAAAAGTAAGCCCAAATGGGAATAAATTAATATTTGAGCTAGGTATAGAAAAGGGTAGAATCTAGGTAGACAAGATAGGGTATTAGCATTTCAGAAATAGGAAGTAATGTTAGAATTTCCTATACATACGATTATGTTAACTCTAAATAAAGATACTTTTCTCGCCTCTCTTTCAGTCTGTATGCTTACTATTTCTCATTTTGTACTGAATAGAACCTCTAATACAATGTTGGATGGAAGTGGTGAGAGAAGACACTTTTCATTTTGATCTTAAATGGAAAGCATACATATGCTATTAAATATGCTCTTTACTATAGGTTTCCCTTTGACGCCTTTTATCAGTTTGAGAGAGTTTTCTTCTATTCCTAGTTGGTAGAATTGTTAGTAAGAGCAGAGTATTATTTTATCAAGTGCTTTTTCTGTGCATATTGAGAGTAGACATATGTATTTCCTTTTTAGTCTATTAACATGGTTAATTACATTGATTGAATTTTGATTTCTGCCTTCCTAGAATAAAGCTTATTTATGATGTATTATATTTGTATAGATTGATGAATTCAATTAACTAAAATTACATAAAGGATTTTGACATGTGTGTATGAGGAATATAGCTTTCTTTTTTGGTAATATCTTTGTCTAATTTTGATATAAGGATAATGCTGACCTCATAAAATAAGTGTAAGAATTATTCCCTCATTTCTGACTTTCTGGAAGAATATGCATATAATTAATATTGTTCTTGTCTTAAACGTTTGGTAAAATTTATTAGTAAAGTTATATAAACCTGGAGTTGAGTTTTCTTTATAATAGGATTCTTAATTTCAAATTTGATTACTTTAGTAGATATAGAGCAATTTGGATTTTTTATTTCTTCTTAAATGAGCGTTGATAATTTGTGTCACAGAATTTCATTTATTAATAACTTTCAAATGTATAAGCATACATTTTCATTCTTCTAATTTTTAAATATCTATGTAATGCTATTTATATTATCTCTTTCATTCTTGATATTGATTATTTTTGTCTTCTCTTTTTTTTATCAGCCTGACTAGAAGTTTATGAACTTTGTTGATGTGTTCAAAGGCGCCTGTGGCTCAGTGAGTAGGGCACCGGCCCCATATACCAAGAGTGGTGGGTTCAAACCCAGCCCAGGCAAAACTGAAAAAAAAAAAAAAAAAAAAAATAGCCAGGTGTCGTGGCGGATGCCTGTAATCCCAGCTACTCGGGAGGATGAGGCAAGAGAATTGCCTAAGCACAAGGATTTGGAGGTTCCTGTGAGCTGTGACACCATGGCACTCTACCGAGAGTTAATAAGTGAAACTCTGTCTCAAAAAAAAAAAAAAAAAAAAAAAAAAATATATATATATATATATATATATATTTATTTATTTATTTCAGCATTCTTTTGATTAGTATTTACATGGTGTCTTTTTTTCTATTTGTTCACATTTAACCTACTGTGTCTTTATATATAAGGTGAATAGGCAGGACACAGTTCAGTCTTGCTTTTTGATCAAGTCTGACCACTGGTGCCTTTCTCTTGCGGCACTTATTTGATTTACATTTAATGTGATTTATTATATGGTTAGAATTAAATGTACCATCTTGCTGCTTATTTTCTATTTGTACCATCAGTTAATTATTTTATTTGCTGACTTTTTCTGCCTTCTATTGAATTTGGGCATTTCTTTTATGATTCCATTTTATCTCTTTTGTTTGATTATTACCTTCTAGTTGTGTCATTAGAGATGTTTGATTTAGGGTTTACAGACCTTATCTGTAGTCTGCCTTCAAGTAATATAATCCCACGTTGTGTATAGTATAGGAACCTTAGCATGGTAAGCACTTATTTCCTATTCCTAGCCTTTGGGCTTTTGCTTTTTAACATTTTAATTCTGCATATATCTAAAGCCCACAATACATGGTTATAGTTTTTGTTTCAGTGAATTATTAAAGAGATTTAAAAATAAAAACATCTCTCTATAAGAACACATTTATTTACCATCTCTAGTGTTTTCCATTCCTTTGTGGGTATTTAGATTTTCTTCCAGTAATATTCTCCTTCTACTGAGGACTTCTTTTTAACTTTCTTAAATTATACTGAAATATTTCAGTGTTAGAATATCTGAAAAGATATTTATTTTATCTTTCTTTATAAAGTAATTTCACTGATTACAGAATTGTAGGGTTTTCTTTCTTTCAGTACTTTAAAGTTGTTCCTTTTTTTCCCCCTGGCATCCATCATTGCTAGTAAAGAGCCTGTTCATCTGTATTTAATATTTATTCAAGTTCACTGTTTTATCCTCAGAGATTCTTCTGCTGTTAACTCAACCAAGTGTATTTTTCATCTCTAGGTTTTTAAATTTAGGTCTCTTTTGTGTCATTCATGTCACTACTTGACATGTTCAATCTTTACTTTCTTAAATGTATGGAATATAATGTTAGTAATTATTTCAATGCCCTTGTTCTCTAATTCTACCATCTGTGTCTATTCTTAGAATAATCAGGATTTTCCAGAGTTATGCAATCAATAGGATTCCTGTAGGAATTATTACACAGAATTAGGTCAAACAATTACAAAGGTGAAGTTACAATAGGCCACCAGCAAGAAGGTGGGGAATAAGAAAAACCACTAGCATAGCTCAGTCAAGTCCAAAGCCCCAAACCAGGAAAGCTAACAGCATGCCCCCCAATCTGGGGCCAAAGGCTTGAGAGCCCTTGGGAGGCTGCTGGTACAAGTGCTAGAGTCCAAAGGCCAAGAATCTAGAGTCTGATGTGCAAGGTCAGAAGGAGAAAAAGCCACCTAATCTGAGAAAAAAAGAGGGAGAGAGGGAGGAAGAGGTACAAGGCTCTTTTCAATAGCCCGGCACCAAGCCATTCATGAGGAAGTTGCCCCCATGACCCAAATGCCTCCCCCCAGGTTCTGCCTCCAACATTGGGTATCAAATTTCCACATGAGGTTTGTGGGGGACAAATATCCAATCTACATCAATTGATCTGTTTCTATTGATTGATATTTTTTCCTTCATTGTGAGTTAGATTTTTCTGTTTCTTACTAAAGAGCCTAATAATTTTCTATGGGATACCAGTCATTATGATTTTGGGATACCAGATATTTTTTTTATTTCTTTTTTATTTTTACAGATATATGTATTTATTAGGTTTCCATTTTTTGCGTTCACAAAATTAAAGAGGCTTACATTCTAATGACAGTAACAATGTTTCAGATAAGGACTAGAAACAAAAGCCTCATAAAGAATGAATGAACATAAATACATTCAGAAAAGAAATCAGAGAATTGCTGCATTGAAATATTAAGCAATAATAATAATAATAACACAAAGAAAGTAACATTCACATTGTCAAATAAGAGTATGTCTATTATAAAATGCTTTGACTCTGAGATTCAGTATGGAGTCATCAGTTAACTTCTTCTTACTATTGTTTTTTTTAAGTCTCAAAAAATAGACAACTAATATTTATAAATAAAAGTAAAAGATAATTTCAAAAAAAAAAAAAGAACATGCCAAATCTTATAGACAATAGAAAAAGAAGAAATACTTCAAAATCATCCTACTTGATCTGGATATACCTGATATTAAAATTGGAGAGAATATATTATTATAAAGGGGAAATTACAAACATATTTCACTTATAAATGAGGATGGTATATCCCAAACAACATATTAACAAGTTGAATTAAAAATTAATGTTTAAGTAATATACTTTGGTCAAAATTAAATCCAATTTATGTGAGAATTAGTAGCTATTTTCTTTTCTTGTCTTTTTTTTCTTCTTCTTCTTCTTCTTTTCCTTGCCCTTACCCACTCCCTCCTTCTCTTTCTGGTCTCCCCTTACCCAAGAGGGGCGGATGAAGGGTGATACCAGATATTTTGTGTTTCTGTGAATAGCCTTAAGCTTTTG
>CAUYPK010025868.1:0-24505 GCA_963574355.1 Loris lydekkerianus | reverse complement strand
CCATTTTTATAAGGTGTCTGTTCTGGTCTTTTGTCAATTTTCCTAATAGCTTGTCTGGATGAGTTCTTTATACATTCTAGATATGAGCTCTTTATTGGTTATATTTGTTCCAAATATCTTCTCCTACTCTATGATTTCCTGTTAAGAAACAGGTATTATTTGATTAATACAAGTTTATACTTTCTAATGTAGTTCAATCTATCACTCTTTCGTTTATGGCTAGTGTGTGTATGCCTATTTCATGTCTAAGAACTCTCAGCTACTTTAAGACCATGACAATACAATACTTTCTAGAAGAATTATTCTTTTATCTTTTACACGCAGATCTATAGTCTACATGTAGATGTTTGTATGTGGTATGAGTATTAGGTCAAATTCCATTTTTTTTCCCCCACATGAATATTCAACTAATCCAACATAATTTACTGAAAAGTGTAACTTTTCAGTTCTATCTTCATCATAAATGAAGTGTCCATGCATTCATGGGCTTGTTATTGGACTCTTTACCTTGTCCTGTTGACTTTTATGTCTGTCATTATGCCCAAACCACAGTCATAACCCCTGTAACTTTGTGACACCTTTTTTTGATTTTATTTTTTAAAGAGATAGGGGTCTATGTTGTCTGGGCTGGCCTCAAATTCCTGGGCCCAAGGGATCTTCCTGGGTAGCTGGGACTTACAGGTGCATGCCACAATGAGTAGCTTACAATAAGTTTTTCTTTTTCTTTGTTTCTTTTCTTTCCTTTTTTTTTTAAGAGACAGGATTTTGCTCTCTTGCCTAGGCTAGAAAGAAGCAGTGTGATAATAATTCACTGCAATCTCTAACTCCGGTGCTCAAGTGATCCTCCTATCCTCCCACCTTAGCCTCCCTCATAGCTTTGACTGCAGGTGTACACCACCATACCTGGCTAATTTTTATTTTATTTTTTTGTATAGACAGGGATCTCACTATGTTGCCTAGGCCTCAAGTAATCCTCCTGCCTCAGTCTCCCAAAACGCTGAGAATTATATGTATGAGACATCACACCTGGCCACAGTAAGTCCTGATATGCAGAATAAGCCCTCCCACTTCAAGATTGTCTTGACAGTCTCTCACTGTGATACTTTGCATGTCCATATAACAATGCAGAATGCTGATTTCCACAAAGTCACTATAAGAGCGCTGAGTGGGAAATGCATTATATCTGTACATCAATTTGGGGAGAAGTGACTTTTTTTTTTTTTTTGAGACAGAGCTTTAAGCTGTCACCCTGGATAGGGTGCCATGGCATCACAGCAACCTCCCAACTCCTGGGCTTAAGCGATTCTCTTGCCTCAGCCTCCCAAGTAGCTGGGACTAAAGGCGCCCACCACAATACCCAGCTATTATTTTTGATTGTAGTTGTTGTTTGGCAGGCCCAGGCTGAATTTGAACCCTCCAGCTCTGCTGTATGTGGCTGGCGCTTTAGCTACACCTGTGCCAAGCCAAGAAGTGACATTTCTACATTTTGTTTTCCAATCTGCAAATATACAACTTCTTTCCATTCATTTGGGTACAAAATCTCTGATCTTTTAAGTCCTTCCTGGGTTTTACTCCCTTCCTTTTCCCTTCTCCAGAACATAACATGGATCAAGGCCCCTTCCTCCTCACCTGACTTGGGATCACCAGGCTTTCCATTGGCCATGGGGGGAGGGCCCAGAAGGCTGGGTGGTCCTAAGAGTAGACATGAAAACATGGTCATAAAAACGGATTAGAGAGAAAAACAAAAACAAAAAAAAAAAAACGGATTAGAGGACTGATGATCCTGTTTTTACGTGTTTTTTATTATTCATTTCTTAATTCAACCAGTAAAGTTCAGCATACTTTCACCCCATCTCTCTGCCGTTTTTCTGCAAAGTTCTTGTAGGGTTTGCAAAAAGTGGAGACTCAGTCAAAGCAGGTAATGCAGGAAGGATGCTGACAACTTTTTCTTTTCCTTACAGTGCTGCTATCTAAAACATTCCAAGTGATTAGTCTAAAGATAAACCAATCCCTCACCTTAACTGCTGGCCAATCAGATAGTTTTTTCCTCCTTCCCTTCCCCCAAGGGAGTAGTTTAGAGAAAGCTTCCACTTCCATATTCCCAGTGAATGTCTGGTCACAAACTGTCATCCCAGTCATCGCAATCTGCAACATCTCTCCCTCGTCCCCGCCGTTTTGCGGCTGCGCATATGAGTTCTTTATTTTCTCCTCCCCCGCCTTCTCTAGAAAGGTTTAGGGGCTGGATTGAGGTTGATGGTTCAAGTTAGACAAGTCCTCGCTCGAGGGTACATTCAGGACAGCCCCCATCCCGTATCGCCCCAGTGCGCGCGACCTTCCACCTTCCGTTAGAGCTCCCTCCCCCGCACCTTAATCAGCCCCAGCTCATCTCTGGGCGGGCTGACACCCACGTGCACATCCCTCCCCGACCCCTCACCGACGGGACTCCCATCCTCCTCATCTCCAGTCTCTTCCCTCTCCCGTAATGGGGGCTGCTGCTGCGGCGGTAAGTGGTGCTGATTCTCCTTTCGTTTCGGCATAGTGGCTGCGGCAATGGCTGCAGCGAGAATTGGAGGGCAGTGAGGAAGGGGCACGCTGGGATTCCGTTTCCGCTTCCGGGGGGGCGGTGGGCAGTGAGGCTCCCGCCATTCCACTTCCGGAAGGCTGCGGGGTGCCTCTGCAGCGGCTGCGTTCTCAAGTAAACTGCCTCACTCCCTCTCTGCCGGGCACATTGGCAATCTCTAACTTTACTTTTGTCGCGTTCATATAAAGGCTCAAAAAATAAATCCTCTCTTACCCCTCGCTGGAACACATCATAACCAGCTTTTCATTGTGTGCTACAGAGTCAACAGGCTCTGGGGCCAGAAGGTCTGAGAAGAGATGACTGTCGCGCCGTAAGATCGCCACATCCGGTCCTCTGTTACTATGGTAACTGCTGCAGGCACAACTTCGTGCCCTCTGACCTCTCTCCAAAACGCCTGTCCTACCTGTGTTTCCCTTGTCTGCTTTCTCATTTATGATCTGTAAGACTATTCCTTATTATCGTTTCCACAAGAAATTTGGGTCCCAGCAGGTCGGCGTACAGGACTCTTCTGACCGCCACCAGCCCCTCAAGACCTTTGACCGTGCCTCCGCTGTATCACAGCATCCTGGCTTCATTCCTGGGACGCATAGCCTCGGCTTTCTACTAAGGTCAATCCCTCGGGTTGGTAGTGTAGCCTCAGCGTGTCCACGCCTCCCTCTCTGTTAAGTAGAAGGACCCGCCCTCCGTTCTGCCGCCCCTCCAGGTGAGTGGTAGCTCCTCCCGGGAACATAATGTAGTGATGACACGCGTCCCCCCTTTTCCGAACGCGAATTGGTAGCGTCCGTGACGGAGTTAGCCCGATCCTCCCACGCGCGCCTCCTTCTTCGCCACTGGGGCGCCCTTTCGGTGCCGCTGGCTCTCATGTGCCCTTAGCTCTTCCTGCATCATCTTCTCCCCTGGTTCCCAGGGGAAAGTGACTGTATTTCTCCCCTCCGCCTTCCACCGCTGCAGCCGCGGCAATTTGGTCAGGCCCGCCCGCTGACGTCACCTAGCCCCGCCTCCTCTAGGGTCCTGGGCCCTTGCGGCTGGGGCTGCCCCGGGGGGAGTCGGTTGAGGCGGCGGGAGCTCGGCGGAGGGCGGGCCAGGTGACTGGTCCGGGCCATGCCGAGGAAGAAGCCCTTCAGCGTGAAGCAGAAAAAGAAGCAGTTGCAGGACAAGCGGGAGCGGAAGAGAGGTCAGTGCGGGAGCGGGAGGAGGGGGCGGGGCTCGGGTGCCCGCACATCTGGAAGGAGGGGTGTGCCCGCCGCACCTCTGGGGGGCGTGGGAGGGGTTAATGGGCACGCGCCGACCCCTGGGGGCTGTGGCGGAGGGGATTCCCCTACCCTAGCCCCCTACATTTGAAAGGGGTGGGGAAGGATGGAGATGTGGGGGAGGGGAATCCCTCCAGCTCAAACGGGGTGCCATCCTCGCAGCTCCTTGGAGGAGTGACTCCCCCACGCACATCCGGGAGGGTCCTGGGTAGGGTGCTTGGGAGGACGGAGCCTCCCAAGAAGTTGGGTGGGGTGAAGAAGAGTCAGGTCGATCCGGGAGAGGGTCTCATGGCCTCTGAGAGTCGGCCAGCACTGGCGTCACCAGCCCCTCCCCGCAGGGCTTCAAGATGGGCTACGCTCCAGTTCCAACAGCCGCAGCGGGAGCCGGGAGCGGCGGGAGGAGCAGACCGACACCTCGGACGGGGAGTCTGTGACCCATCATATCCGCAGGCTCAACCAGCAGCCTTCTCAGGGGCTGGGTCCACGAGGCTACGACCCAAATCGGTGAGGGTGGGAGGAGGCGCTGGTCTCTGGTTTTCCTGCCTACCTGGAACTCGGAGCGTTGCAGGAAAGCGGGCTGTTGCTGTTGGAGGCTGTGGAGCTGGGATGCCAGAGCGGGCCATAATCATCACTTCCAGAAGGACTGGAAAGAGTTTGGCTTTTAAAAGAATGAGGCCGAATACTGCGTGAAGGAGGGACTTGGGGGGAAAGCTGACTAAGACAGGAGACGTGAACAGCTCTGGAGAGAACGCTTTGGAAAGCTGCCTGCCCATACGGGGAGAAAACGGGAGTTTGTGGCCACAGGATTGCGCTGGATTTCATGGTTCTTGTTCCCTTAGATACCGGCTGCATTTTGAACGGGACAGTCGGGAGGAGGTGGAGAGGAGAAAGAGAGCAGCGCGGGAACAAGTGTTACAGCCCGTCAGTGCTGAGGTGCTGGAGCTAGACATCCGGGAGGTCTATCAGCCTGGCTCAGGTGAGGAAGAACAAGATAGGTATGGGGCTGGGGGAATAAGTGTGAAAGATTAAGAGCTGACTGTTCTGAGGAAGGATGGATCTGGAATGTACACTTAAATCCTGAAACCATCCTCACACTTGGATTTCTTCTTGATTTTCTAGTCCTGGACTTTCCCCGACGTCCTCCTTGGAGCTATGAGATGTCCAAGGAGCAACTAATGAGCCAGGAGGAACGAAGCTTCCAGGAGTATCTTGGGAAGATTCATGGGGCTTACACCTCTGAGAAACTCAGCTACTTTGAGCACAATCTGGAGGTGACAGTAGAGTGGGTGCCAAAGTAGGGCATAGTGACCCATGATCAGATTGGTCTGGAGTCAGGCTGGAGTGGGACTCTGGGCTCAGGTTCTCTTCCACTGATCTTATCTTTTCAGACATGGAGGCAGCTGTGGCGAGTGTTAGAGATGTCTGACATTGTCCTGCTTATCACTGATATCCGACATCCAGTGAGTCCTGGGGATGAGGGTGGGCAAGGAGGAGGAGCGGGGAAGGTTCTTGTGGAGTAAAGGTCAGAGACAAGAGTTGGGAAACAGAGAGGTATCCTCCTTCCTTTCTTTCCATCTTCTAACCTGTGCAGTCAGAAATTTAGTTTTTTTTTTAATATTTAGAAAAGTTTTTATTAAATGAATAGACAAATTAATCATATCTCTTCTAATAAAAAGTTCTGCATTTCATTTTTAAATTTTTTTATATTATTAAAATAATGTCATAAATATGGGAGAAATTTAGTTTTTTAAATTCATCTCTTGTTATAGCCTGTCACTCCTCCATTGGCCAGCTGACTATCCTTACTGCCTTTGATGAAAAACTCTATGTCCTATCTCCTAGCCCACCAGAGCTAGACCAATAGAAAATCCCAGTATGGAGCTCCAGGGATTCTATGAAGGCAGCTAGGGGATTTCCCCCTTCCCAGCCCAAAGATGCCCTTTCTTTCTTATCTCATTTCTCTAGTACTGCCACAGTTGCTACAGAGCCCACCTGGAATGCTAGGGTAGTGGTTAAGGCTGTAAACTCTGCTGCTGGACTGACCTGTGTAAATCCTGGCTCTGCCACTTCACTATTGTCCTCCACTGGGAGAAAGGGAGGTTTGTGGGGACATTTAGGTTAAAGGTCCTTAACAATGCCAATATACACATAATCACAAACGTGTGCATGTGCACATCTGTATACACAGGTACCCTCCCATACACTCAAATTCACTCACATAAATGAGTGAATGCATGTGCTTGCATGTATGCACATTAGCATGTATGCACATGAAAACAGATACTGATTTCTACTCCAACCCCTATCTCTTTCTGATCCCAGCCTTTACCTCAGTGTGCTAAGTGTCACTGTTTCCTTGTCTGTTTTTTGGTTTGGTTCCATCTTTAATCATGACTTGTAGGAAATCCCCTGAGACTCAAACAAGTATAATTAACCCTTGCTTTGTCTTCCTTGTTTAGTTTGGCTGGTTTGCCACCAAGGCCTTGTCTCCAAGCTATGTTGAGTGGGAAGCTAGAGGCAGAGAACTTTGGGTTGATTTCTCACTGCTCCATCCCTTTACCAATACTCCCCTAGGTTGTGAATTTTCCACCAGCACTTTATGAGTATGTGACTGGAGAACTTGGGCTGGCGCTGGTGCTGGTCCTGAACAAGGTGGATCTGGCCCCACCAGCTCTCGTGGTTGCCTGGAAACATTATTTCCATCAACACTATCCCCAGCTCCATATCGTCCTTTTTACCTCTTTCCCTCGGGACCCCCGTAACCCACAGGACCCTAGTAGTGGTAAGTAGACAATAAGGAGGGCAACATGGTAGAGGTGGGGTAGTGGGGGACAGAGGAAAGGACTAAGAGGCTTATTAACAAGGAGGGTACCTGATCTTGGACCTAAATGTGGTGGAAGAGATGAATTGTATAGCCTGTGTGCTAATCCTTTTGTGCCCTGTGATCTCAGTCTTGAAGAAGAGTCGGAGGCGAGGAAGAGGATGGACTCGAGCCCTGGGACCTGAGCAACTGCTGAGAGCCTGTGAGGCCATCACTGTGGGGAAAGGTATGTGGCCCTTAGAGAAGGGATGTGGGAGGCCATGAAGGAGATTTTGCACATGGCAGCCCTGGGGAGAACTTTCATCTTTTTCTTTGAACAGTGGACTTGAGCAGCTGGCGGGAGAAGATTGCTCGAGATGTGGCTGGAGCTACCTGGGGTAATGGCTCTGGAGAGGAGGAGGAAGAAGAGGATGGGCCAGCAGTCCTGGTGGAACAGCAGACTGATTCAGCAATGGAGCCAACTGGCCCAACTCGGGAACACTACAAGGATGGTGTGGTGACCATTGGCTGTGTGGGTAAGGAAGTGGTGTCCTGTGTATCAAGGTGGCCTCCCAGAAGTATACAGTGGAGGGAAAGTAGGTCTTTTTAGATCACAAGGTCTCTGAGAGGTAACCTCTTGCTGGTGGTCATGGGCAAAGCAGATGAGGCATCTGCTGTAGTGGAAGGATCACACAGCTTGAGCTAAATTTCACCTCTCCTCAGCTGTGGTCTTGAGCAAGCAAATTAGCTGCTTTGAGTCTTACTTTGATTTTAAAAACGAAGGTATTAAAAGATTAAAAGAACAGATGTGAGGAATGAGGGGAGGCAGCCTAATAATGTGTGACAAATAATGATAATAGTAATAACAATGATCATTAAGTCATAGTAGGTGCTCAGCAGGTATTAGTTTCCTTCTAGGTCTTTTTTTTTGAGACAGTCTCACTCTGTTGCCCTGGGTAGAGTGTCATGGTATCATAGCTAACAGAAACCTCCAACTCCTGGGCTTGAGTAATCCTCTTGCCTCAGCCTCCTGAGTAGCTGGCACAATAGGTGCCCACCACCACGTCCTGTTAATTTTCCTATTTTATTGATTTATTCATTTTCGAGACAGAGCCTCTCTATGTCACCCTTAGTAGAGTGCCATGGCCTTACAGCAACCTCAAACTCTTGGGCTTACGTGATTCTCTTGCCTCAGCCTTCTAAGTACCTGGGACTACAGGCACCTGCCACAATGCCCAGGCTCCTTGGAAGAGCCCCTGACTTGTCTTTCAGTGTCCTTTTTGTCTTGGGAAAAAGCTGCCTGACTGCTGAGTGACTGGTCCTCTTTACCGTCATTTCAGTCCCTCCCAGGGGCCCTCTGTTCCTTTCTCAATGGCCTGTGTTACCTTCTTTCTGTTTGGAGTGGTGTGATGGGTCCAGTATTTGTTGTGACACAGGCAGTCTTGAGTTTGGATTTCATTGCAGCTCTCATTTGTTTATGTATTCAACAAATATTTACCGAGTACCTAGGAGGTGCCAGGTGCTATTGGAGGGGTGGGACACGCCACTGTGAAAATGGCAAAAAGGGGCTCGATGCCTGTAGCTCAAGCGTCTAAGGTGCCAGCCACATACACCAGAACTGGCGGGTTTGAATCCAGCCCAGGCCTGCCAAACAACGACAACTACAACCAAAAAATAGCCAGGCATTGTGGCAGGCGCCTGTAGTCCCAGCTACTTGGGAGGCTGAGGCAAGAGAATCAATCGCTTAAGCCCAGGAACTGGAGGTTGCTGTGAGCTGTGGTGCCATGGCACTCTACCCAGGTTGACAGCTTGAGGCTCTGTCTCAAAAAAAAAAAAAAAAAAAAAAAAAAGGCAAAAAGGTTCCTATGTACCTGGGGCTTATTTTCCTGTGAGTAAATGGATTTGTGATCTGAGATCATATTACTTAGAAGCAATGAAGGAAATAAAACAATGAAAGGGGATAGAGAGTACCTGGAAGGAGAGGAGAGAACTGAATGATGAGATGAATTGAGCCATTTGTAACTGTAGGGGAAGGGTCTTGTGATTGGAAATGAGCTTGGTGATTCAGGACCAGCAGGAGTGCCAGAGACTGAGGTATGGGAGCAGGGATGAGCTCAGGAAGGTCTCCAGGAGCCACATCACATAGGGTCTTGTGGCTATGACAGGCATTTTGGATTTTAAGTCTTCTGAGAAGCCAGTGGTAGGGATTTTTTGTTTTTGTTTTTAAGAGACAGAATCTCACTTGGTTGCTCTTGGTAGAGAACTGTGGCATCATAGCTCACAGCAACCTCCAACTCCTGGTCTTAGGCAATTCTCTTGCCTCAGCCTCCTGAGTAGCTGGGACTATAGGTGCCCGCCACAATGCCTGGCTATTTTTTTGTTGCAGTTTGCCCGCGGCTGGGTTCGAACCCGTCACCCTCAGTATATGGGGCCGGCACCCTACCTACTGAGCCACAGGCGAGTGTCACAGGGGAGGGACAAGGTTTGATTTTAGAAGTTTACCTACTAAGTAGGGAATAAATGGCGAAGGGTGGGCAAGAAAGGAAATAGCGACAGCAGCCAGAGCCTATTTCAGTAGTCTAGGAGAGAAATTAGAATTATTCAGAGTAGGGTAGTAGAGGTAGAGGTGGTGAGGTGGGGCCAGAAACAGGATATATTTTGAAGGCAGAGAAAATGAGATTGCTGGTAGTTTGTACTTGCTACCTAAAAGCAAACAAAGAAGAACTTCCAGGTTTTTATTCTGAGCAGCTGGGAATTCTGTGATGGGAAAATGGGAGAGAAGCAGATTTGGAAGGGTTGGGGGGTGGGTAACCAGAAGTTAAGTTTGAGATTCTTTTTAAAGTGGAGATGCTGAATAGCCAGTGGGTATAAGAGTCAGGAGCTTAGAGGAGACAAGAGGACTGAAGATTTGAATTTTGGAAGTATTTGAAATTGGGACACCATTGATGATGCAAGCAGTATTTAAAGCCATGGGTTTGGGTGAAATGTAAGGTAGGAGGTAGGTATATTAGAGGAAGCCAAGGACTGAGCCACAGGACAAGCAGCATTTAGAGGTTGAATAAAGGAGAGTAAGGAGGAAAACCCAGGGAATATTCCAGAAGTCAAATGAAAAAAGTATTTGAGGAGGACAGGTGGCATTAGCTGTGTCAAATATTGCCAACAGGTTGAGTAAGAGGAGAATAGAGACTTGCTCAGCAGGCTTGGTAATTCGAAGATCAGTGGTTTCAGTGGAATGGATGAGAGAAAACCATAATTGAGTAGGCCCACAGAGGATGTGCAGCAACATGGGGAACTGCTCATAATGTTGCATGAAAGGAGCCAGACACAATAACATCCATGCTACACAGTTCTATTTGTATAAAGTTCAAAAGTTGGGCCGGGTATGGTGGCTCATGCCTGTAATCCCAGAACTTTGGGAGTTCTGAGTTGGGAGGATCACTTGAGGCCAGGAGTTTGAGATCAGTTTGGGCAACTCAGAGAGATCCTATCTCTATAAAATATTAAAAAATTAGCTGGGTGTGGTAGCACATGCCTGTAGTCCCAACTTCTTGGGAGGCTAAGGCAGGAGGATGGCTTGAGCCCAGAGTTTGAGGTTACATTGAGCTATGATTGTACCACTGCACTCTAGAGTGTCTCAAAAGCAAACAAAAACAAGCTGCAAAATTTAACTGCATCGTTGAGGGGTACACAGGCCATAAACTAAAGAGAAACATAAAGAGTGGAATCTCTTAAAAGTCAGGATTAACAGAGAGAAGGTTATGATCAAGAGGGAGTGATTCAGGACCAGCAGGAGTGCCAGAGACTCTGAGGAAGTGTGTCACACACTGGGTGGTATAGGGTTCATTAGGCTGCACATTTATCTTCTGTGTGTTTTTTATGTGTGTTACATGAAGAAGCGGTGATAAAAAGTAGATAACATCTTTTAAGGAGTTTTCCTACAAAGATCAAAGAAATGGGGCTGGTAAGCATTGTCAAAGGAAAATCATTTTCTCTCCCCCTTCTTTTGAAAGGAGATACTGCATTGTGTTGTAAAGTAGTGCAGTTAGCACAATGGTACACCTTTTCTCAGCCACAGTCAGCTGCCTGGGAGGGTGTCCTAAATGGGCAGAAAGTTACATTTTACTGGGCTGGAGTTTTACCAGGTGGGTAAGATGGAGTGGAGAGGCAGGACCAGGGGGTTTCAGATCTGTGAATGGGCCTTGTTATGGAGCTGAATCGTGGAATCTGAGTTGGGTAAGAAAGGAAATGAGGACATAGGTAGGTCAGGGTCACAGACTTACTATATTGTGGGAACCAAAAAAAGTGAGTTGGAAAGATGGGATGTCAGGGCAGAGAGGGGTGTGAAATGACAGGGTCCAGGTATTAACCTAGGAGTGGGCAGCTGAGGTGAGGTTAAGAAGATACTCTTAGTATCTTACTGCTAGCTCAGTGAGTAGGGCACCGGCTACATATAGCCACGCTGGTGGGTTTGAACCAGCCCAGGCCAGCTAAACAACAATGACTACAAAAAAAAAAAAAAAAAAAGCTGGTCATTGTGGCCCATGCCTATGGTCCCGGCTACTTGGGAGGCTGAGGCAAGAGAATCACTTAAGCCCAAGAGTTTGAGGTTGCTGTGAGCTGTGACACTATGGCACTCTACCGAGGGCGACATACTAAGACTGTCACCAAAAAAAAAAAAACCAAGACACTCTTTGGGGCTGGGCGTGGTTGCTCGTGTTGTAAACTTACACTCTGGGAGGCTGAGGTGGTGGATTGCCTGAGCTTACAGATTTGAGACCATCCTTAGCCAGAGCGAGACCTTGTTTTTAAAAATACCTGGGCACCTGTGTTGGGCGCCTGTAGTCTCAGCTACTCAGGAGGCTGAAGCAAGAGAATCGCTTAAGCCCAAGAGTTTGAGGTTGCTGTGAGCTATGATGCCCCGGCACTCTACCCAGGGTGACAAAGTGAGACTCTGTCTCAAAAAAAAAAAAAAAAAGGACAATCTTTGGAAGTGTGATGCAGGCACTGAAGTCCAAAGGAAGGTGTGGTCATGAACAGAGTGGTAGTGAGTTCCATAGTTTCCAATTTTCTTCTTTCTCGTTATTATGAGATGTGGATCACTTATACTGGGCACTTACTCTGCTGTAGGCACTGGCCTGGGCAGTTGTATTGGTTATCTCATTTAATCCTGATCTCTCAGAGGTAGGAAGTATTGCACTGTAAAATGAGGGAACAGAGACCCAGAAAGTTAAGTAAATTTGCTTTACAAAGCTAGTAAGTGGAGAGGCCAGGATTCAACCCTGGTAATCCAGAGCCTAATTTATCATTTACAATGTTAAACTGCTTCCTTAATTTCTTCCATCTTTTTTTTTTTTTTTGAGACAGAGTCTCACTATGTTGCCTTTGGTAGAGTGTCGTTGCCTCAGCTCACAGTAACCTCAAACTCTTAAGGGGCTTAAGCAATTCTCTTGCTTCAGCTTCCCAAGTAGTTGGGACTACAGGCACCCACCGCAATGCCCAGCTATTTTCTTGTTGCAGTTGTCATTGTTGTTTAGCTGGCCCCGGCCGGTTTTGAACCCACCAGCCTCTGTATGTGGCTGGCACCGTAACCACTGTGCTATGGGCGCCAAACCCGCTTCCTTAATTTCTGAGCCTTAGTTCTCCTTTCATCTATAGCTACAGCTGAGTCCTGCCCATCACAGAGTAAAGCCGTGCCAAATGTTAATTTTCCTTGCTTTCCTCAGGTTTTCCCAATGTGGGAAAGTCCTCACTCATCAATGGGCTGGTGGGGCGGAAGGTTGTGAGTGTCTCCAGAACCCCAGGCCATACTCGATACTTTCAAACCTACTTTCTCACCCCCACCGTGAAGCTTTGTGACTGCCCAGGCCTCATCTTCCCATCTCTTCTGCCCAGGCAGTTGCAGGTATGAGGGCAAATAGGGTAGGGGAGCACAGGAGGGAGAGACGGCTGGACATTGAGGAAGGTGCTCAGTGCTTGTTTCTCCTCAGGTTCTGGCCGGTATCTACCCCATTGCGCAGATCCAGGAGCCCTACACTGCCGTGGGCTACCTGGCCTCCCGAGTTCCTGTGCAGGCCCTGCTTCACCTGCGCCACCCAGAGGCTGAGGACCCCTCAGCAGAACACCCCTGGTGTGCCTGGGACATCTGTGAAGGTGACTTCCATGTGCTTGGCTTCTCCCCACATGGTTTTAGCTGCCCTCCCTTACCTCCCAGTCTTCTGGCCTTGCCCTTTATCCTAAACTGGCTCCTTTCCTCAGAGATTCTGCCATTGATGAAGCTGCTAACCCCTAGGTTTCTGTGGCAGGACCAGCAAGATCGAAACTTGAAGGAATGTTATGGCAGTGGGAAGTGTGGTGACGAGTACCTGATTAAAAGCATCTCTTTCCATTATTCTTTTCTTCCTCCAGCCTGGGCAGAGAAACGTGGTTACAAGACGGCCAAGGCAGCTCGGAATGATGTGTATAGAGCAGCCAATAGCCTTCTGCGGCTGGCAGTGGATGGCCGCCTCAGCCTGTGTTTTCATCCCCCAGGCTACAATGAACAGAAAGGTCAGAGCCCAGATAGTCTTCCCCAGCCCTCTGCTATAGTATAAGCAAAAGGGTGTGGGCTTTGTAGCAAGACAGAATGAGGGTCAAGCCTGGATTCTGCATCATTTGGCCAGCTCTATGTTTCCTACCATCTGAGATAGTTTCCTGATCTGAAAAGCTAAGGGTAATAATTGTCCCCAGCAAGGTGGTTGTGAAGATTGAAATTGATATGCATAAAGCTTCGGTTTAGTGCTCTGCACATGGGAGGTTGAATGAATGAATGCCAGCAGGTATGAAGATTATTGTTATTCCTAGTTTTTGCCTCTTCCCCACCTTTCTCTGGCTTCAGTTCCTTGCTCAAAACTCTCGTTCATTCTTTTTCTTGTTTTGATTCCCCAGGTACCTGGGAGTCCCATCCAGAGACTACAGAGCTGGTGGTTTTGCAGGGCAGAGTGGGGCCAGCAGGTGAT
The DNA here is from genome assembly GCA_963574355.1 of Loris lydekkerianus. Taxonomy (NCBI): domain Eukaryota; kingdom Metazoa; phylum Chordata; class Mammalia; order Primates; family Lorisidae; genus Loris; species Loris lydekkerianus. Next base: position 10,879 of record CAUYPK010025868.1, on the reverse strand, counting down.
GAGGAGGAGGAGGAAGAGGAAGAGCTGAGCAGCTCCTGTGAGGAGGAGGGAGAGGAGGACCGGGATGCGGATGAGGAGGGAGAAGGGGATGAGGACACCCCAACCTCAGCTCCAGGGTCCAGCCTGGCTGCCCGAAACCCTTATGCCCTGCTGGGTGAGGACGAGTGCTGAGTTCCCACCTGGTGCCATCTTCCCACCCAATATCTTTGCTTTTGGACTGACCTGGGGGTATCTCCCCTCTGCTGCCCCAATTGTGAATAAAGATTGTCTGCTTTGTAGCCCCTTCCCTAGATGAACTGAGATGAGAGCGGCTATTTTAGGCTGACAGCTGTGGGAGGTTTCTCTCCTTTTCTCCCTTCTTTTTTCATGCATTCTGTTTGCAAAGAAAGTTCTCTTAGGAATTAATTCGGTGGGTTCTTAGGCCCCGAAACTTGCTTCCTCTGTCTATTCTCCCACCGTGCACTTTAGGAATCCCATTATATACACTGGAGGGGAAGCCCAACCCCCTTTTGGAGTTTGTGCCATTCTCTAATTTGAGCAGCAGCCCCATTCGCCCCTGCTGCCAGACCTGGGTCATACCAGGAACTTCTGGAAGAAGAAGCAGTAAAGAGCTAAGGTATCTCAAGCTGATGTGAGATTTTTACAGGAATTACTGCAATTTAGCAAATATTTATTGAGGGTCTACCATGTGTCTGGACCTGTGCTGAGCATCGAACATACAAAGATGTACCAGCAGGGCCTGAATTTGTGCCTGGCTATCATCAAGACCCCATCCTCAGGCACCCAAGCTTTTGGATTAAGAAGGGTGAATAGTTTTCTCCAAATCCTGGAGGCTTATACAGTATAATTCTAGGACTTTTTCTGTTGATATAAAATTTTAGTTAAGACAAAAAGCTGTGAAAACGTTGATTATATGTGTACGAGTAATCTGAATTACTGGCAAACAACTAGCGTGCACATTTATGATTTGAGCAGAAAAGCCCTTTAGGAGTTTTTAATAAACTTATAATATTAAGTTTATTTAAATGTCTGGCAGCCCAGGGTATATAAGAAACACAGGGGAGTGCACAGAACTAGTCTCCTGAATCCCTTTTATTCTGGTTTGAGGATGGAGCAAAGATGCCTTAGTGTAGGATCTGAGCACTCAGCAGGTGGCCAGAGCCATCTTAGGGTTTATCTTTGTATTTCAGAGAGATCAACTGTGTGAGTGAAGGTGCCTTAGGTGTTGCTTTATTTCATCCTTATTAAGCCATCAACTAGACTAGATTTAATTCTGAGAGAAAAGGGAGAATGGGCTTTGTTTTTTTTTTGACTACCACATGTTTTCTGGTTTGGTTGGTAGCAGAAAAAAAACATGTTGATTGTTAGGTGGAGGAGTGAGAAATGCCAGATCTGATCCCTTTGCTTTACTCTAAAGCAGTGGTTCTCAATCTGTGCAAGTGTATTAAAGGACCGCAGCATTAGGAAGGTTGAGAACCACTGCTCTAAAGCATCCCATTCAGGTTCTGAGTCACTAGGCAGTTCCTGTAATATCAGCAGAGACCCTGTTAACCAAGGAGCAAAGGAAACTATACTTAGAAGAGGCAGAGGTGTTTGGGCCACATATTCCTTCAAGCTTATCCTCTCCATTGGTCCGAGTGAGGACATAGGTCCTGGAATTTTGGCTCTAGGGCAAAGTTTAAATATTACCAGCATATGAACATGCTTAAAGATTGCCCAAAATTGTCTGGAAAAGAGAAAAAGTCCCAATTGAGGGAAAGATCTACCTATCTCCCACCTGGGGTTCTTTAGCTTCACGGAGGGGGTCTTCCGATGGTGGAAAGGTGGTCCCAGCTCAGCTTTGGAGGATTTATGATGTTCAGAGATGCTCAGGGCCTTCTCTGCTGCTGGAGGTGGGGTGGGGACATTTGATTAATCTACTTGGAAGGTGGAGAGTTAGGAGAAACATCAGAATTCTATTTGTGCCTCTACCATTTCCTCTGTGCTGCTGCTTTTCACTCATCTTTATCTTTTGCTATTGCAAAAGTCTGGGAGTAGGGATGAAGAATTGAAACTAGGAGCTGGATGCACAGCTGAGGAGGGGAGATTTTTGTGCTGAAGATGTGGCAGGAGGCAACACTAACATTTCCAAGGGGTTAGACTGTAAATGTCTTTTTGTAGGCCCTATGAATGACTAGCACACTCTAATAAAGTAATACCAGGAAAAGAACTATCTTTGGAATAAGCAGATCAGGGAGGAAAGGAAACTAGTACCCAAACACTGGGGAGGGTACTGAGGCTGGGGTTGATAACTGACAAAGGAAATCAGGAGTCCAGTCTCCCCTCCATGCTGAAATACTCCATCCTCACACCTGTCTTGTCTGAATCATGTCCACAATGTGGATCCTTGACCATGGTGGTCGGAGCTCTGGCAGCTCCCACTGCTGGCCACTGCCCTGTTGGAGAGAAACCAGTCCTTATCTCATTTATGCTGGAACTTCATTTAGACATTGAGTTCCTTCCAAGCTTCTCTTTCCAGACTGGGTTCTAGTCTTCTAACAGTGTGTGGTAACGCTGTGTAGTTCAGGATAGTTCAATTATCTGGGTATTTCTTTATTTCTTATAATTATTTGTACAATGAACAAAACTTGGTTGAAAACAATATGTACCAGACATGCTGAATTCTAGGACCCCCCCCACCAAAAAAAAAAAAAAAGGTATAGGTCCAAGAAGGTGGTGCCTGTGGCTCAGTGAGTAAGGCACCAGCCCCATATACTGAGGGTGGTGGGTTCAAACCCGGTCTTGGCCAAACTGCAATAAAAAATAGCCAGGCTTTGTGGCCAGTGCCTGTAATCCCAGCTACTCAGGAGGCTGAGGCAAGAGAATCGCCTAAGCCCAAGAGCTGAAGGTTGCTGTGAACTGTGATGCCACAGCACTCTACTGAGGGTGACAAAGTGAGACTCTGTCTCTTAGAAAAAAAAAAAAAAGAAATAGAAGAGCCAGACCCTAATAATATACAATAATTCTATGGTATTATTGAATTCGTTATGCAAGTTATAAGAGAATTACTTTATATGTACCTCCTGAACTGTCGTAACTAAGAAGGTGGATAGTACTATTATCCTGAGAATTCTTTCACCCACAGTTATCAAGCATTGCTATCTGCCAGTCACTGCTAAGTGGTGAGATAGAAATGGTCCTTTTGGAGCTGACAGTTTTATGGAGAATGGAAACAAGTAAGAAATTACAAAGTGAGATAAGTGCTGGGAGAAGGGTGATACAAGATCCCACTGGATAGTAGTGACTACATATAGGAGGCACCTTGGGATATTGATTGGGAGGGGGGAGGGGTAGACGCTGTTTTAATATAGCAAGTTATGTAAGACAACAACAAAAAAAGAATCAGTCCATGGTAATGAATTGCTATGGGAACACCCAGTGGGACAGTTAAGCCAGTCTTGGTGTGTCAGGGAAAGGCTCCTAGAGCAACAGGTCCAAGATGAGGCCTAAGGACTTGGCCAGAGTGTTAACCATAGGTAAAGAGGGGAAGAGCATTCCAGGCAAAAGGAACAGCAAAGGTCAAGGAACATGACAACTTTGGGAGACTGTAACTTATTTTAGCATGGCTGGGGGAGAGAAGTGGAGAAAGGTGAAGCTGGACAGGTGAGTTTGGTTCACCTCTTGCAGAACCTTGTCAGCCATGTTAAAGATGTAGGCTTTATGTGGAACACTGGCAAACTTTAAACCTAAGACTAAAGGAGAAAATTGTGCCTTAGAAAGACCGCTATCATTGCAGTGTGGAGACTGGTTTGGAAAGGGGAGAGATCAGAGACTTTTGCAGCCAAACCAGGGGAGGAGAATAAAAACTGGCTAAGGTAGTAGAAGACAGAAAGAAGAGAACTAATTTTATAAGTTGCTTAGGAGATAAAATCAACAGTTTTGGGGATTTGTTTTTCTGTGTGGGGGAGGGAGGGAGACAGGTGAAGAGTGTACCATCGCCTGATTTGGCAACTGGGTGGGTTGTACAGGGACTGTTTCCTGAAATGGGTTTATGCAAGTGGAACTTAAGGAAAGGGAGGTGGTGGCTGAAGTCAGAGATGTGGCATCATCAACATGTAGGTGAGAGAAGAGAAAGCTGAGGAAGAAAGCAAAGAATGTATAAAAGGGAGGGCAGGGAAAGAGGAGCCAGCAAGACAGGGAAAAACCTAGTAAAGTTGTGTGATGAGGCTACGGGAAGAAGGAAGGAGAGTGACGTGCAGAATGCTGCTGACAGGTGGTGACACGAAGAGGCCTTGTTCAGCTTGATAGATGCAGTTCTTCATTCAGTCGTCCTGGGGTTGAGTACCCTTGCTTCACAGCTCACAGCAACCTCAAACTCTTGGGCTCAAGCAATCCTCTTGCCTCAACCTCCTGAGTAGCTAATACTACTGGCGCCAGCCATAATGCTGGGCTATTTTTTTTTTTTTTCTTCAGTTTTTTTTTGGCCGGGTCTGAGTTTGAACCTTCCACCTCCAGCATATGGGGCCAGCGCCCTACTCCTTTGAGCCACAGGTGCTGCCCAATGCTGGGCTATTTTTAGAGAAGGGGTCTCAGGCTTGCTGAGGCTACTCTAACTCTGAGCTCAAGCAATCCGTCCCCCTGGGTCTCCCAGAGTGCCAGCTAATGGAAGAGGTGAAATCTGAGGCCCCAGGTATCAGAGGATTAAGAACTAACTTGGAAGAAGAAAGTGGAGGCAGCTGAGGTGAGGATATAATTTTCAAGATGTTTGTTATCAATGACTGCAATGACAGAAAAATGAGGGGAGCAGAGTATACAGAATTGAGGAGCTTTTTGTTTAAGGGTGGAGAGTTTGTTGTTGAGTTTTAGCATGCTATTAGGAAGAAGGAGTAAGTGGAGGAGGAGAGTTTGAAAATGCAGGAAGGTGGGAGTTAGTGCTGTAATTGCCTTCGAAAGAGGCGGGCGTGGTACTAAGAGTCCGGGAGCCGGGAGTACCCTCAGGCGGGTGTCGGTGGCTTCTTCTATAACAGGAGGGAACAGCGCTGACATTCAGCTGGCTTGTACTGGTACGGCTCAACCAGTTGTTAAAACACTTCTGTACCAGTCAGTAAGTAGTATGAGAGTAACTGCAATTAGCAGTAAAAATAATAAAATAAATTCTAATATGAACTCAAGCTAATTCAGAGATCTCAACAGCCTTTGGTAAATAAGCTTCCCGCTGCATCTGAGAAGCTTTGCAGCGCCATCTGCCGGTATGGCAGCATCACAGCCGGTGGGAGGCTGCTTTGCGCCTTCATTATGAAAACTCTTTAAAAATTGCCTGTTTAAATTACCTTCGAGTTAAGGAGCTGTTACTGTTCTAGTTTAGCTTCTACTTTGCTTTTATTGTTAGTGCATTGTCATTCTTGTGTCCGTAGCAAGTTTCAGTGTTTTAATATTTACCGATTCAAGAATTTTTAATAAAATACTAAAGCCAAATGAAGAGACAACAAAGTTTGGATGTTTCTTGATGTGCCTTTTGAAATATAAATAAGAATCTTTTGATTCCTCAGGAGAACAAAGAAGAAATAATGAGATAAGTTCTGGAAAGTCTTCTTTTGTTATCATGGAAATTGTTTCCAACTTTTAATTTTGAAACTTTTCTAGGCATTAAACACCCAAATGCTCATCACAAAGATTTACTCTAGAGAAAAAAAAGAAAAGAGAAAAAGACTGAATAAATCCTAACATTTTGCCATATTTGCTTTACTAGTCTCTATTTTTCTTACATACTCTTCTGTTTCCTTACCTATATTTTTTTGCTGTTTTTTACCTTTTATTTATTTTCTAAATTTTAATCTTTAATTGTAAGTTGACAAATTATAGTTTATATATTTATGGGGCATAAGTGATGTTATGATTTATGAATTCACTGTGGAATAATTAAATCAAGCTAATTATCACTTCAAATACTTAATTTTTGTGGTAAGAACATTTGAAATTTACTCTCTTAGCAATTTTTTTTTGTTTGTTTTTAAGTCAGAGTGTCACTTTGTCCCCTTGGTAGAGTACTGTGGCATTATAGCTCACAACAACCTCAAACTGTAGGGCTTAAGCGATTCTCTTACCTCAGCCCCCACAGTAGCTGGGACTACAGACCCCTGCCACAACCCCTGGCTATTTTTAGAAATGGGGTCTCTTGCTCAGGCTGGTCTCCTACTCATGAACAAAGGCAATCCACCGGCCTTGGCCTCCCAGAATGCTAGGATTATAGGCGTGAGCCACAGCACTCATCCTCTTAGCAATTTTTGAAATGTACAGTACAGTATTGTTTCCATGCTGCACTATATATCACAAAAACCCAAAACAAAACCCTATTTCTCCTGTCCAGTTGAGGCTTTGTACCCTTTGGCCATTATCTCTCCATTCCTCCCACTTCCCCAGCCTTGGTAACCACTATTCTACTTTCTGCTTTGAGTTCAATTGTTTCATATTATTTTATATTATTATTACTTTTCAGAGACAGGATCTTGTTCTGTTGCCTAAGCTAGAGTGCAGTGGCATGAACACAGAGCGCTGTAACTCAATTCCTGAGCTCAAGGGATCCTCTCACATGGGCCTCCCAAGATGCTAGTATTACAGGCATGAACCACTGCACCTGGGCTCGATTGTTTTAGATTCTACCTAGAAGTGAGGTATTTCTCTTTCTGTGCTTGGCTTATTTCACTTAGCATGGGGTTTTCTGATTCCATCCATGTTGTTGTAAATGACAAAATTTCTTTTTTAAGGTTGAATTTCATTATGTATATATACCACATTTAAAAAATTTATTCATGTGTTGAACACTTAGGTCATTTCCATAAATTGACTATTATGGACAGTGTTGCAGTGAACCTGGGAGTACAAACATCTCTTTGACATACTGATTTTCAAATCTTTTTTTTTTTTTTTTTTTAGACAGATTTCTATTGCCCTGGGTAGAGTGCTGTGACATAAACATAGCTCACAGCAACCTCAAACTCCTGGGTTCTAGCAATCCTCCTTTCTCAGCCTCCAGAGTAGCTGGGACTACAAGTACCTGCCACCATACCTGGCTAGTTTTTCTATTTTTAGTAGAGATGGGGGTCTTGCTTTTACTTAGACTGGTCTCAAACTCATGAGCTCAAGCAATCCACCTGCTTCAGCCTCCCAGAGTGCTAGGATTACAGGTGTGAGCCACTGCCCCTGGTCCTGATTTCAAATCTTTTGGGCAAATACCCAGAAGTAGGATTGCTGGATCATATGGTACTTCTATTTTTAGTTTTATTTTATGTTTTTGTTGTTGCAGTTTGGCTGGGGCCGGGTTCGAACCCACCACCCTCGGCATATGGGGCCGGCGCCCTACACACTGAGCCACAGGCACTGTCCCCTATTTTTAGTTTTTTAAGGAACCTACATACACAGTTTTTCATAATGGCTATACTAATTTACATTCTCACCAATAGAATACAAGGGTTCCCTTTTCTCAACATTTTTTTCCCCAAACCATTGGAAAGCAAGTTGCCCGGATCATGATCCCTAATGCTTTATGTATATCTCTTATACAGTCATAATAGAATTATCATGTTTAATGAGTAATAATTTCTAACAACATCTAACATTAAACTTTTCCAATTTAAATGCCTTTTATAGTCTGGGTGTGGTGGTTCATGCCTGTAATGCTAGCTTTCTAGGAGGCCAAGGCGGGAGGATTCCTTGAGCTCAGGAGTTCAAGACCAGCCTGAGCAAGAGCAAGACCCTGTTTATACTAAAAATAGAAAAATTAGCTGGACATTGTGGCAGATGGCTGTAATCCCAGCTACTTTGGAGGCTGAGACAGGAGGATTGCTTGAACCCCAGGAGTCTGAGGTTGCTGTGAGCTAGGCTGATGCCACAGCACTCTGGCCTGGGCAACAAAATGTTACTCTGTCTCAAAAAAAAGGAAAAAAAAAATGTGGGCTCTGTACCTGTAGGTCAAGTTGCTAAGGCGCCAGCCACATACACCAGAGCTGGCAGGTTCAAATCCAGCCCAGCCCACCAAATAACAATGACAACTACAACCAAAAAATGGCTGGTGCCTGTAGTCCCAGCTACTTGGGAGGCAGAGGCAGGAGAATCACTTGAGCCCAAGAGTTGGAGGTTGCTGTGAGCTGTGATGCTACAGCACTCTACCCAGGGCGACAGCTTGAGACTGTCTCAAAAAAAAAAAAAAAAAAAAAGAAAGAAAAAGAAAAAAATGCCTTTTATATCATTTAAATTTTTCCCAGCTTTAAATATAATTGACAAAACTGTATATGTTTACAATGTACAACATAATGTCTTGATATGTAGCTTTAAAAAAAAAACAAGAGCTAATCAAGTTTCATACATTTTTGTTGTTATTGTTATTTTTATGACTTCTCCTCTTCCCCTTTCCTTTTTTTTTTTTTGAGAAAGAGTCTTACTTTGTCACCCTGGGTAGAGTGCCGTGGCGTCATTGTTCATAGCAACCTCAAACTCTTGGGCTCAAGTGATCCTCTTGTCTCAGCCTCCTGAGTAGCTGGGACTACAGGCACAAGATGGGGTCGCCACTTGCTCAGGCTGGTCTCCAACTCCTGAGCTCAAGCCATCTGCCCACCTTGGCCTCCCAGAGTGCTGTATTACAGGTGTGAGCCACCTCGCCCAGTCATTCTGCCCTCTCTCTCTCTCTTTTTTTTTTTTGTTTGAGACAGAGTCTCAAGCTGTCGCCCTGGGTAGAGTGCCGTAGCATCACAGCTCACAGCAACCTCACACTCCTCGGCTCAAGTGATTCTCCTGGTTCCACCTCCCAAGTAGCTGGGACTACAGGTGCCCACCACAATGCCTGGGTATTTTTTTGTTGCAGCTATCGTTGTTGTTTGGCGGGCCAGGGCTGGATTCGAACCCACCAGCTCAGGGGTATGTGGCTGAAGCCTTAGCCTCTTGAGCCACAGGCACCGAGCCCCCCTCTCTTTTTAATCCAGAATCATCCAGTCTTTTTTTTTTTTTTTCTTGGAACTGACTTTTTGAAGAGATTAGACCAGTTGTCTTCTAGAATTTTCTACATTCTGGATTTGTCTTATTGTTTCTGTGATGTCAGTTAATGTATTCCTCTATCTCCCCGTATTTCCAGTTTTTAAAAAATTAGATTCCAGTTACCCAATTTTGGGACTAATTCTTCAAAACTGCTATATACTTCATATTGCCTCACATCAGAAGGCATGAAACATGAGGTGATCCCATAAGTAGTGATGCTAAGTGTGATTGCTTGGTTAAGGTGGACACTGTCACATCTGTTCTGTAAAGATTATGTTTTCCCCATTTGCAATTAGCAAGATACCTGCATGGTTCTTTGAAACCATGTGAACATGCTTAAAAACTTTTGCCCAGTAATTGCCATCCATAGAGATCTTTGCCTGAATTAGTTATTTCATGAGGAATTACAAAATGGTCCTTTCCTACTTCTCCCACTCCTTCTATGTCTATAAGGGCATCATTACTTGGAGAGGGGCTTTCCCAGCTGGGGTATCTACTGTTCCTTTTAAAAAGGCAATATAAATGCTTAATTATTTCCCTTTAATTACCAATGTTCAGAATAAAGTGTTGATATAATATTCATCTACAAAGGTGAAAAATTTGTTCTTTTTTAGACTAAAGATTCAGGGGTTTTAGCTGATGTTTTACAATATATTTCAGTCATGGTTGTTTTTGTGCTCAAACTGTACCAAAAATATCCAGTGGGAGCCCTTTTAAGAGAACTTTTATAATCCTTTTTTTTCTCTTTTGGCCGTGGCTGAGTTTGAACCCACCATCTCCACTATATGGGGCTGGTGCCCTACTCCTTTGAGCCACAGGCGCTGCCCTTTTATAATCCTTTTGACATGCTCTGAAAGTTTTCTGTGATCACTTGATTGCTTTTGGCACAGCCAAATGTCCCAGGCTCAATTTTTACTTTCCCAGCTTCAGGTGTGGAACCAGCCATTTATTTCTCTTTCTCTCTCTCTCTCTCTCTCTCTCTCTCTCTCTCTCTCTCTCTCTCTCTCTCTCTCTCTCTCTCTCTCTCTCTCTCTGTCTCTCTCTCTCTCTCTCTCTTTCCCCGTCCCTCTCTGTCAGTCTTAAGACATGGGATCTTATTTTTTATGTATCACTCAGGCTTATCTTAAACTTCTGGCCTCAAGCAAACCTCCCACCTGAGTCTCATGAGTAGCTGGGACTTTGGCGGGCACCATTGCTCCTGGCTTGAGCCATTTCTCTAAGGAACGTTGGTTCTTTTTTTTGAGGAATGGTATTTAGAAATTACTCTTTAATGCCAGGAGAGCTCATTGCTGCCAGCTCATTCTGTGCTGGTATCATTGCTTTAAGTCACTTTCAGTTTTCAAAACAATTTTGAATTAATACTGACATTTCATTTTTTTCTTTCTCCCTCTTTCTCTCTCTTTTTTTTTTTTTTTTGCAGTTTTTGGCCGGGGCTGGGTTTGAACCCACCACCTCCATCATATGAGGCGGGCGTCCTACTCCTTTGAGCCACAGGCACCACCCAATACTGACATTTCGGGTTTTTTTTTTTTTTTTTTTTTTTAAATTGTTAAATCATAGCTGTGTACATTAGTGCAATCAAGGGGTACAATGTGCTGGTTTCATATACAATCTGAAATATTCTCATCAAACTGTTCAATGTAGCCTTCATGGCATTTTCTTAGTTATTGTATGTAGACATTTATCTTTTGCCTTTAAGAAGTTTTGCCTGTACCCATTCTAAGATGCACCGTAGATGTGGCCCCACCCATTACCCTCCCTCCACCCAAACCTCCCCCCTCCCTTCCCCTTCCTTGGCCCTTTCCCCATAGTCTTGTGCTATAGTTGGGTTATAGCCTTCATGTGAAAGCTATAATTTAGCTTCATAGTAGGG
>CAUYPK010025867.1:0-10937 GCA_963574355.1 Loris lydekkerianus | reverse complement strand
CCACAGACTACTCTGTCTTCTCTAGAGAAGTTTCTCTTCAAGCCCCTTGCCCACCCTGAGATGGGATCATGTGTTCTTTTCTTGCTAATAGGTTCTCTGTGGATTCTGGTTATTAGACCCTTATCGGAGGTATAACCTGCAAATATTTTCTACCATTCTGAGGGCTGTCTGCTTGCTTTACTCACTATGTTATTGGCAGTGCAGAAGCGTTTTAGTTTGATCAAGTCCCATTAGTGTATTTTTGATACTGCTTCAATTGCCTGGGGAGTCCTCCTCATAAAATGTTCACCCAGGCCGATTCCTTCAAGAGTTTTCCCTGCACTTTCTTCAACTATTTTTATAGTTTCATGTCTTAGGTTTAAATCTTTAATCCAGTGAGAGTCTATCTTAGTTAATGGTGAAAGGTCTGTGTCCAGTTTTAGTCTTCTGCAGGTTGCCAGCCAGTTCACCCAGCACCATTTGTTAAATAGGGACTCTTTTCCCCATTGAATGTTTTTAATTGGCTTGTCAAAAATTAAATAATGGTAAGTAGCTAAATTCATCTCTTGATTTTCTATTCATCTCTTGATTTTCTATGTCTGTAGAAGACATCTACTTCTCCATTTTTGTGCCAATACCGTGCTGTTTTTATCAGTATTGATTGTAGTATAGTCTGAGGTCTGGTAGCATGATTTCTCCTGATTTGTTTTTATTTCTGAGTAATGTCTTGGCTATGCGAGGTTTTTTCTGATTCCATATAAAATGAAGTACTATTTTCTCGAGATCATTAAAGTATGACAATGGAGCTTTAATGGGGATTGCGTTGAAATTATATATTGCTTTAGGTAGTATGGACATTTTAACGATGTTGATTCTTCCCAGCCATGAGCATGGTATGTTTTTCCTTTTGTTAACATTTTCAGCTATTTCTTTTCTTAGAGTTTCATAGTTCTCTTTATAGAGCTCCCAATTAGGAAAGAAAAGGCCATCAAGGGTATCCATATAGGGTCAGAAGAGATCAAACTTTCACTCTTCGCAGATGATATGATTGTATATCTGGAAAACACTAGGGACTCTACTACAAAATTCTTAGAATTGATCAAGGAATACAGCAGCGTCTCAGGTTACAAAATCAACATTCATAAATCGGTAGCCTTTATATACACCAACAATTGTGAAGTAGAAAAAACAGTTAACAGTATTCATCCCATTCACAGTAGTTCCAAACAAGATGAAATATTTGAAAATTTATCTGTCCCATTCACAGTAGTTCCAAAGAAGATGAAATATTTGGGAATTTATCTAACAAAGGACGTGAAAGATCTCTGTAAAGACTCCTGAGTACTTTTGAGTACAGACTCAAAATTCCCATTTCTCATTCACCATCTGTACTCCATTTCAACAAAAAACAGACTGATCAATTGATATCCTTATTCCCGAAGATGAAAATATAAACTAAAAGGGGAGATTATAGCCAGCTCTAGAAATAAGAAAACATTTTATTATTATTATTATTATTTTGTAGTTCTCTTATATTTCAAGTTTCCAGTGCAGTAAGATTTGCTGACCAGAACCTAATAATTTTTCTGTTGCATGGAACCTCTTTAAACCCATGAGATAACTAAAGAACTTTACACCACTTGTTTGTAGAGCCGTAACCCCATCACATACTGTATCCTAGAACAAACTGAGCCTGTGTACAGGCTTAATGAATGATCAGTGTTAGCCATTAGCTCATTATGATACTAAAATAGGCACCCTGAGGAAGAAATTATCCACCATTTTTCGATCATGGGAGGTATGTAATCGGATGATTTCTCACTGGGCTGGCTTGCCCTGTACTCCATCCCAAACAGGTAATTACACTCACTCCCCTCCATAATTATTCATCTCACATCCAGAAAAATAACCTAGCCCTGTTACTTGGGTAGGTGAATTCAAGGTAGTTCATACCTCCCCCTCCCAGTAGACATGAGCACTGTAATAAATCCTTTGTTCCTTGACAATCCTTCTAGTACCAGTAATAGGCTCCCTACATGACATTCAACAGTGAAACTCCCTTGTGGGTTGGTTAACAGCCCCTCACTAACGTCTTTTCTCAGAGATGTGATTGAATCAGGAAAGAGTGAGTTCTTTATGAAGCTCTTACTAGGGCTTACTCAAATAGCCTGTTCTTCTGGAACAGCCAAGGTTTTAGAAAAGTATGACTTAGCTCTTATTTGGATTGAGTCTGCTTGGTGATCCTTGATTTTTTTTTTTTTTTTAACCTCGATATTTACATTCATTCTTTAGCTTAGAAAATGTTCTGCTATTAGGGCTTACTCGAATAGCCTGTTCTGGAACAGCCAAGGTTTTAGAAAAGTATCACTTAGCTCTTATTTGGATTGAGTCTGTTTGGTGATCCTTGATTTTTTTTTTTTTTAACCTCGATATTTACATTCATTCTTTAGCTTAGAAAATGTTCTGCTATTAATTCTTAAGATATTTTCTACTCTCTTTATTGTATGTATTAGCTCATTAATACCAAAGACTCATAAATTTACTTTTTTTATTGCTATTCCCTAGGTCCATTAAGGTTTCTTCATTGTTTTCATTCATTTTGGGTTTTTTGTCTATTCTGACATAATTTTTTCAAAAAAAATTTTGTTCCTTTTACTTGATAAATTCTGCTGTTCATGCCCACTATTGGATTTTTCTTTTCATTCATTGTAGTTTTCAACTATAGGATCACTTTTTGATTTCTTCTTTGTTATTTTAATTCTTTCATTAAATTTTCAAATAAATTTATGAACTATTTTAATGTATTTTACTAATCTTACCAAGTTGTTTTAAATAGCTAATTTTTAATTCATTGTCATAAAGTTTATTCATTGCTATAACTTTAGTTACTTTTTCTTTATTTTATTCATTTGGTAACCTTGTGTCTACTTGAATTGCTTGATATTCAATCAACAGTATGCCTTTCCAGAAATTCTGAGCAGACTATGTACTACCATCTTCAAACCTAATGTTTGTTGCATCTTTTTCACAATATAAGGAATTGTTACCCTAAGACTATCACAGTCAGTGAAGACTGGTCTGAGACCCATACCCTTCTGTGGTTGGTGAGACCCATACCCTTCTGTGATTGGTGAAGCACCTAAAAGGAATATTATCAAAAGCAACACTGCTGCTTTTGCAACATAAATTTAATTTGTATCCCACAATTCTGAAGGGTTGAAACTCCATGAGTTCTTTGGCATGATAGCTTCTCTGAGGACTCTCTCCTTCTTTCATAGATGGTTTTCCTATATCTCTGTGTTTACATAGTCTTCTTGTGCTACTCTGTGTCTCTAGCATTTCTACTTTTGAGGACATAAGTCATATTGGATTAGTACCCAACCCAACAAACTCACTTAATTTTAGTTATCTCTTTAAGACTATATGTTCAAACACAGTCATATCTGAGGCATTAGGTATAAGAGTATGTACCTATGATTTTCAAATCTTAATATATACTAATCCAATGCAGAATATAGACTCCTAGGAGTTGAGTTGATGGTATGCAAATGTAGTATTTTATCAATTACAACCAGATTGGAGGATTCCTTCCAGTAGGGCTGTGCCAGCTGTGTAGTCACCAGCAGTCTCTAAATATAGCATCTCCTCTGCATCCATTCCCTTCTTGATGTCCACCATCTTTTCATTATTTATTTGCCAATATGATATCTGTGTAACAAAGTTAAGTTGTTCTCTTAATTTCCATGCCAATTGATATTTTTGAGTAACCTCTAAGTTACTGTAAATGTATTTGTACTTACTCTTTCCTAAGTCTTCTGCTCAGATGCTTGGTCATGTGATGGGCTTTCTCCCACTCTGAGGTCTCCCATACTGGCTCTCTTACAGGTCAAATTTTTTAAAGCTTTTCCTCAATATTCTCTTTGATATTGCAGAGAGAAAATCAATGTGTTGCTTTAAGTTAAAATGGTTCTTCTAGAGCAATGATTCTCAACCTTCCTAGTGCCGCAATGTATTTTCATTGTTACAAAGGGGTTGCGACCATGGGTTGAGAACTGCTATTCTAGAGGGTCTTGCTTTGTGCACTGTCTCTAAAATAGGGAAGAGAATTAGGATTCTCCAGGTCATTCCCCAGCCTGGCAGAGCTGACCAAGCCCCAGGAAGCTTAGAATTTTCTCCAGCCCTTATATGAATCACATCTCATTCCAACCCATATATTCTTGTACAGACATTTGACTTTTCAAGCCTGTTTGTTTTTACTCTTTTCTACCCTGAGAATAATTTCTGGGCACTCAGTGAGATAATTTTTATACAGACTCTTACACAGGAGACACTGTTGCTCCAAATCTTACAAACATCCATGAAGGTGATTTCAACTTCATGATGCTTTATTTCCCACACATAAAATTTCACTTTGAAAACCTACAAACATTTTCTTTATGAACATCCACATGTACTTCCACATGAACAAGTACCTGGTGAATTCCTGGTCCAACTCATGGAGTCTATGGTTTTAGACTTTCAAGAAAGATCTGTTTTGATTAAAGAAATTATTTCTATTCAGATTTACCCTCCAAATATTAATATATCTTATCTTAATTCTCAGATATTGGGACTAAATTATATTTCATGGCAAGAGGTATGCGAAATTGCTAATGGGATCAAGATTGCTGATATTTTGATGAAAAATAATGTTTTGCTGAATCATTATAGTGCATCAAAATGTCTAATCACAAGGTGGTAAAAAAGTAAGAAAGATAAAGAATTGAAACATATCAAAATGATGGCAAGTCAGAAAGACAAAGAGATACTATATTTCAATTGTTTTGATATATTGTTAGCATAACAGTTCTTTCAATCATTATGGCAGAAGTATGAAATTGAGATGTTAAAGACGCATAAGGATAAGGCTGGATGCAGTGGCTCAAACCTATAATCCTAGCACTCTGTGAGGCTGAGGCAGGTGGATTGACTGAGCACAGGACACAGAAGTTCAAGACCAGGCTGAATAAGAACAAGACACTGTCTCTAAAAATAGTCAGGTGTTGTGGCAGGTTCCTGTAGTTATATCCACTTGGTAGGCTGAGGCAAGAGAATCAGTCTTGCTGTGAGCTGTGACACAAAGGCTCTCTACTGAGGTCAAAAAAGTGAGACCCTGTCTCAAAAAAAAAAAAAAAAAAGACTCAGAAGGATAGAGGTGGAATGTTCTGAGGACTGAGTCAGTTCACAATTAGAGGTTGAAAAAATGTGAAGAGTACAGAGAAAGATGAAGAATAAGGATCCAGTAGAAATTGAGAGAATGTAGAGTGTGGGAAGGCAAGGAAGATTGACTTTCATGAAGGACTGAAAATTTGTGGCAAATATTGGTGGTGCAGACAAGTTCTATGTTTATCCCATGCATAGATAAACAAACTAAGGCACAGAGATGTTAAGTCACTAGACCAAAATTCCAGAGACAGAAAATAGAAGACTAGGATTCAAACCTGAGAAGGACAATTCCTGCTCCATGAGTGAATCTACTGCTCAGTTTTGTTCGCCCTCCTAATTCAGAACCTGTGGGAGTGAGGCTCAGAAATATGAAGTTCAAAATTCCCTTTAGGTATCTGATACTTGTTTATGTTGAGAATTTTCAGTGCCCATCATGGAAGGAGAAAAGAGTGTCCTACTTCTACCACCTCCAATTTCCTTATCTCAACCATGAGATAGAATTTTGTGTCTTTCTTATAATACCAGTGTTCTCTTTACTTCCAAGAGTCTTCAAGGACAGATGAACCCTCTCTGCCAAGGTAACCATTATTGTGGCTTTAGGGAGAGAGTGTTAACTTTCCTAGTGACTTCACGAACAATTATGACATTCATTCTTTCAAAAAGAGGAAAATTGACCTTCCCTTCAGACCCTATATAAGAAGATCAAGGAAAGTTACTCAAATGCTCTTTCAGCCTGTGTCACACCAGGATCTACAAATGCTATAGTTCTACCAACACCTCCCTCCATTAGTATTCTGCCCCACCAGTGACCTCTTTGAGATAGCAGTCACAGTGGCCCACAGTTGGGCCAAAAGTCCCACTCAAACCCAATTCCTCTAAAACCAAGGGCTCCTTGGGTTTCTAGAGTGTACCATTTCTGAGATCAGAAAGTATGAAAGGAACCCGAGCATAGTGAGGACCAGGTGGGTCTGTCTCTGAGCAGGACGCAGGTTCATCACATCCCCACCCAGTCTTCTGTACATTGTCTCCTCTTCAGCTGGGTCCAAGAAAGCAGACAAGGAGTTGAAAATTCTATGACCTTTTTATTCAACACATGGGTCTTAATTCTGCTGTGTGGCTAATTTTTGCTGGGGTTGATGACCTGTCTTTACATAAGCTTTAATATTACTCTGGTATGATGAGGCCAACAGATCAGGATATGTCTGCTATTGAAAATGAAGGTCTGTTAATCACATTGTCCAAAGGAAGAGGCTGGCTACTCCATGCAGGTTCATACGGGGAAGTCCCAAATCAGTAGACCTGCAGAGAGGGTGAGAGGGAAGACTGGATAGAGACCTTTATTGTGGTTTCCATGGGAAAGCAAGGCAAAGCAGGAGAAATAACCTTAAAGATCTCTAGCTGTGTGGTATCTGGCCTTGTGATGATCAGTACAGGAATATTGCTACCTGGAGTATAATACCAGCTAGAAGAGTGTTAGAAGTATGGTTGCTGGATTAGTTGGTGTGGATAGGAAATGTGAGTTGTTTACTATCTCTAAGAATGAGTCAGTCCTGCAAGGGTCAGTCCCCCAGGTCAGTAAGAACCCAGCTGCCAGAGAATCAAGAATTCAGAGGATGAGAAAACTCAGCACATGAGGCCCTAGATGTGCCCTCTGAAGGATCACAGTCTTTCAGTACAGGTCTAAGAAGAGCAGAGAGACTATAATATTCAGGTTCCCACAAGGGCTTGCAGTGTTCCTGTATGGTGATATTGGAAGAGCTTTTCTAGATAAGATGGGTCTTGAAAAATTGGCAGGAGTTTTTGGCCTAAGGTAGAGTGGGAATTTCATATCCCTGAGGCAAGAGCAGGCAAGAATGCAAGGAGAAAAATTCCCAATGTCAGGTGGTGAACATGGCTGAACCTGAGGTAGAATTGGGAAATAAGAGGATGTTGGTAAGTGAGCTTAGCTGACTCTGGATCCTAGCTGTGACAAGCAGATTGGCAGGAAGCCTTTGAGGGTGAGAGATAACATTAGAAAATTGTCAAGTATCTACTATGGCATCCTAAATTTATGTCTGCAGAGGAGTATTACTCTATGAGCTCTATTGTATGTGCGTGTGGTCCTCAGCCAATAAGGGAATGATTTTGGACCCTATGGGACAGTTGGCAATGTCTTTAGACATTTCTGGTTGTCTTGACTGAGAATGGGGGTCTACTTCTATCTAGTTATTGGAGGCCAGGGACACAGCTTAATGTCCTATAAGTCACAGGACAGCCTCCCACAGCAAAGAATTATCCAGCCCAAAGATCAATATTGCCAAGGTAGAGACACGCCGATACATATTTCACTGTTTAACGTCAAATATTAATAGTATTTTCAAACAATTTAGGAAGAGTTCTTCACCCTCCACCTGTTTCTCCATCATCCAATTGTCCATCTCAGCCAATACCATTTCCATTGTGAATATTACTCACATTAGAGCAGAGGCCATTGGGATATACCTTTTCCACATAGTTTTCTCTCCTTCCCACCTTATCCTCAGGAAGTATTTATTTGTTGTTGTTTTATCTTTTTTATTTTTTTGATATGCACAAAGAATAGATCATAATCCTTCCTCATAACTCACTCTAATCATAGGACCACTTTTTATTATGCGTGGAGTTAGATAATTGTTTATCTAGTTTTCTTATTGGAATGAGTAACTGTGTAGGCAATTCTAAGCACAAAATTCAGGCCCCTGCTCTTTGGTTTCTTTTCCCCTAAGTGGGGAAACCAAAAATCTGAGTCTATATTCTTCCCTGACTTGATTTTCTTTTCATGTTGTCTTAGAACATTGACATCACATACATATTTTTATTCTCTGTGTCTTAGAATTTTCACTTAAGTTTTACTTTATCAAGATCTCTCTCCATTAAATGTTTTTGTAGGTCATTCATGTTGTCTGAGAAAACTATGGTCCATATACCCAAACCAATCCATTGCCTATTTTTGTATAGTTTTTGAAGTAAATATACATTCTACATTTTATAATTGGTTGAAATGCCTAAAAAGTAGAATATTTTATAATATAGGAAAATTACATAAAGCTCAAACATCATTTTTATTATATAATTTTTTTGAGACAGTCAGGTGCTAGTATATCCTCTAGCTGGACTGTAGTGGTATCCTCATAGTGCAGTGTAGCATCACTCTGCTGAGCTGAAGCAATCCACCCATATTAACTCTGAGTAGAGTGTCACGTAATCTTTATCATGTTTGTAGAGTTTGGTATCTTGCTATGTTTTCAGACTGGTGTAGAATTTCTCACCTGAAGTGATCTTGCATGGACCTCACAAAGGGCTGGGGTTATAGCCGTGAGCCACCTCACCAGGCCAGAAACCACCTTTGATCAATCCCAACTAAGACCTTTCACATGTCAACCACCACATCCCCAAGTCACAGATTCCTGTGGGCAGTTGGCAAACACTGAAACCTGACTTTGAACTCAAGTAATTTCCTGCCACAGAAGTTCAAGGTGCCAACACTCTGATTCTCCTTCCATTTCCACTTCCTGTCCCATATCCACTTTTGATAACTGACCCAGCTGCTCTGCCTTTCAGGTACTGTGCAGACTCAGTAGAAACTGGAAGGTAAATGTTCCTGATTGTAGTTCCAAAGCCATTGTCTTCAGGTTCCTTGGAGTGCTCAGTAACTTCCAGGGTAGCATCTTATTTGACTGAGGTACCAGTGTACAGTAGTATTTGCTGTTCTTTTGGCTAGTGGACCCTAATGTATGAGGGAGGTAGAAACAATTGCAACAAATCTTTTCTTGTCTTTTCCCCATGGCATATCCCCACCAGCACTTACACCTGCCGAAAGGCTATATGCAGCATATTTTTAACTTAACAGAATCTTCCATGAGCCTGCAGTCATCATAAATTAGTCAACAACTAAAATCTAAGCTTGGAATGGTGAGCTTTCCTAGCCTCATTGTCTATTTAAATTTTTTTTTTCCATTTTGGAGGTGTTTTGCGGTACGTAGAACAAATAACTTATTTCTGATCAATAATGAAGGGATCAGGCAGGGCAGAATCTGAGAATGCCTCTGGAAAAGGAGTTATCTAGAGAAGTTAATTGGCTACAAGAAAGTGCTCCAGACCTGTCTCTGCATAGGGATATTGACATAGAATTTGATGCGTGGAGTGTTCAACTGGAATGAACAAACAGGGATTCCAGCATGCTCATTGTTTGGTCTGAGTGATATTACATAGTTTTTCACCCACAGGTGTTTCTAGTGACCATAAAACTGTTGTGTATATGATATGTTCTTAATATGTTCTTCTGTAAGGGTATATTTTACCATATGAATGTTTTAACAGTTGCAGACACCTACCCCATCTTTACACATCTGGCTAAGATAGCTATATCCAAAATCCAGCTTTCTTACTTTTTAGCCTTTACTCAGTTTCTTAAACTCAAAACAACCTGTATCTCAGCTGTCAACTCAGCAATTCCACATACTTCAGGAAACCCAAAAGCTCAAGTTTCCCAATAGAGACAAGTATCTTTGTACAAACACTAGTAAAATTTGGTCCTGAAACTCTTGTGAAAGCAAATTATCCTAGGATTTACCATTTTACTTTTTCTGTTTTTACTACTCTATTTTTGTTGATCACCATTGTACTTGTTTTTTTCATAGAGGCATTTGAGTATTCTAGTTTTCAGTTTAAACCTATCAGAAAGACAGTGGCTGTCAACCTATTAAAAAAAAAAAAAAAAAAAAAGGAACACTGAGCCAAAGAACACAGGCAGCCTCTAGAACTTGGAAAAAGCAAAGGAATAGATCATCCCTCAGAATAAGTACAGCCCTGCTTACACCTTAATTTTCCCACAGTGGTAACTATATCACCCTTCTCCCCCCTCCCAATATCACACTTCTAATCTATGGAAATGTAAAATAATAAATTGGTATCTTTTATACTGAAAAAAAAAAACAAAAAAAAACTGGTAACCATGTGTTTGCATATGCAGTAGAGCTGGCTTTTGCACTTGGTCATATGACTTTTAGACATATGATGGCTGTGTTGCTGACGTGCATGGCAACCCCAGGTTGGTGGGCTTCCTGGCTGTAGGAAATTTGGCTAAGGTTATCTTGCTTACAACTTTCATTGAAGCCAGGGTTTTCCTTTTCATCTTGCTGATATTCTCTGCTTTCTGGATCACTTTTTTCCCTAAACATCATACTCCCAAAAGAATAGACATAATATCATAAAAGTGTTGCAGTTAATATGACAATACCATTATTACTTTAAGATTCAAGTTGAAGTGTTGGTTTGAGTTTATGTCTCTAATTTAGCTTCAAAAAATACAATCAAAAGAAGCAAGAAGTATACAAGAATGAGATGGAGAGTTAGATGATACAATATAGAATTGAATATTTATAGGTAAAGAAAAGATGAAAAAATTAACATTTTTGAATCTATGTGATGAGTGTAAGGGAGTTTACTATACAAAAAACAAAACCATTTGTGTTTTTTTCTAGGTCTGAATTTTTTTTATGAGAAAACACATGAGAAAGCCAGACACAATGGCTCACACCTAAAATCCCAGCATTTTGGGCAGAATTCCTTAAGGCCAAGAGTTCACGACCACCTTGGGCAACATAGCAAGAAATTCTGTCTCTACAAAATACAAAAAAAAAAAAAAAAAAAAAATAAAAAAAAAATATATATATATATAAATAAATATATATATTATTAGGAATTTAACGTTGTCAAATATAAATAAGGGTTGT
>CAUYPK010025864.1:0-17964 GCA_963574355.1 Loris lydekkerianus | reverse complement strand
TTTAAGCCTTTTTAATTTTGTGAAGGCAAAAAAATGGAAACCTAATAAACATATGTATATGGTTAAAAAAAAAAAAAGAAAAGAAAAGAAAAATGTTGTACGGTAGATGTTATCCACATAAAGGAAAGCTGGTCTTTCATTTGTGAGAGCATAAAGGGAACCCGAGATCAAAAAGTTGGAGAAGCTGTCCTCAGAATGTCAAGCCACTGTAAAGTGTCAGTTTCTTTCCCCATAGGCCTCAAGTCAAAGTTGTGATTTCTTCTCCACCTGATCTTGATGTTTAAAATCTGCAATCTTGGGGCTTGTAAATATTTAGAAAAATAAAATACAGTTAAACAATTATTTCTCAAATTAATGTCTGATGTGTAAAAGGCTCTTTTTTTGTTTCATTTAGGCAATACTTATTGTCGTTACAGTTGCCTTTGTTCAGGTAAGTAGTCTATTTTGCCATTGTAAGAATTGTATATTAGTTGATTGCTTAAAAAAATTAAGGTGGCTATGGTAAAATCTATAGTTACAGGGAGGTGCTAATGCCAATCAGAACAATTTATTCTTTGCTTTTGAAATAATACTAGTTACAGATAACTCTAGATATAGACAACTCTCTAAGGAAGTTTGTGGAAACTGCTTTAATTTGGGTAGTGAGTTGGAAAATCTAGTTTTTTATTTGATATTATTAAGAATAAGTGAAGCAAGTTTTTGTTCAGTGAAAACAAAAAGCATGTAATAGAAATTCAGCAGTAAGTTTTTTTATTTTTCCAATTAAAAATTGGGGCAGGGTTTATAGTTTTATAACGTTGTTATATTTTAATACTTAGTATAGAGGGAACAAAAAAGAATGTAGAATTAAAAGGTCAGTTTGTGAAGTACCATTTGAAGAAAATTTCATAGATCTGTAACTGATTTCCTTGGCAGAATGATGTACTTGTTTATTGAATTTATTTCCTAATCTTACTTCAATTGAGTCTTTTGGGAGTTAAAATGCTTCTAATCACTGTTAGTGACCCCTTCCCTCCTCCTTTTTAAAAAATTACTCATTTTTCTACAGAAGGGATGTTCTGATGGGGATCAAACTTCCTATTCATCATAGCCATTGAAACAGTAATTAAAACATATGAAAATAAATGCTTTTTAAACATTATTGTGAATAATATAGAGGTAATATCAGGATTTCTATTAACAAGTGTAGGTGTCAATTAAAAAGTAGGCTTTGGTTCAGTTCCTGTGGCTCAAGCAGCTAAGGCGCCAGCCACATACACCTGAACTGGCAGGTTCGAATCCAGCCTGGGCCTGCCAAACAACAATGATGGCTGCAACCAAAAAAATAGCTGGGTGTTGTGGTGAGCGCCTATAGTCCTAGCTACTTGGGAGGCGGAGGCAAAAGAATCTCTTGAGCCCAGGAGTTGGAGGTTGCTGTGAGCTGTGATGTTACGGCACTCTACCCAGGACGACAGCTTGAGACTCTTATCTCAAAAAAAAAAAAAGAAAAGTAGCCTTTTACATTTATTTATATATATGAAACTTCTGTAGATTGTAGAACAATGTTTCAGAATATTGGCAGGTCTCATTTTTAGCTATAAAATTGATAAAAAGACTAGATGAGTTTTTCCAGTTCAGAGAAACATGTAATATTATTAATATAATCCCCAAGTTAATGCTATTTTGAATCTTAGGACTATACTTCGTGGTTATTCTCACATCTGTAATGTATTCCCTGGGTTTTTCTTGTCACTCTCTGGACTTCTTACAGTAGTGTCTAACTTAGTAAGTTATTAGTTCTATGGTGACCCAATGTAGAAGGCAAGTTGGAATCAGATTATTTGCAGAAAGTTTGTGGGCTCCATTATAGACCATCAAGGTTCCTTTTTTATGGGAATCTTCTTGCTTACAACAGACAATTGGTGTCCTCAGGTAGAACTTGATTAGTTTAGAACAAGTCATTTCAGGTGAGGCATTAATCTAGGCCGTTAGTCATTCAGCCAAGAGGATGGTATGACCCAGTGAACCAGTAACTGGAACCTTCTCACATCTTTAATAATTCAGATTTGTGGAGTGCTCTTCTTCATAAGGATTCCTATAGATATTGTTGCTGTGTATGGAAGACCTTAGTATCTTAATCTTTTTGATTAGTGGAAAGCCCTTACCTCCCCCCCCCCACCCAAAAACCCATAAAATAATTTTAACAGAAGTCAATGTAGGATTTTACATAAGATAGGGTTAAATACTTTAAATGCATTGGCTAAATCCAACTGCTAAATATCTTTATGGTAGCTCCCTTTGAAGGAAAACTCACCAAAAGATTAAAACATTATGAAAAGCCCAGTTTCACATTGCTAGTTCTGATTTTTTACATAAATGTAACCCTTTTCCCTAAACTTGCCTGTGAAACCAATAAAATATTCTATAAATACCAAGTAAAAACCCTCTTTAAAAAGATCCTATTTATTGTCTTGAACCTGAAATAATGCTTAATCAAAAACTATCAAAAATGTATCAAATTCTTAATGCTTCATGATTTATTTTTAGTTTTTACATGTATTTAAAGAGTGCTTTTAATATTATTTTTACATTTATATCTACTTTACCCCATCTCTTTTTTTTTTTTTTTTTTTTTTTTTTTTTTTTTGGTGCAGTTTTGGGCCGTGGCCGGGTTTGAACCTGCCACCTCTGGTATATGGGGCCGGCCCCTACTCTTTGAGCCACAGGCGCCACCTCTTACCCATCTCTTTCCAATTTCTATTCCCACACCATTATACTTCTTCCCAGCTGTAAAAATAAGTAACTTTTATATAGTTACACAATGATATCTCCTTACAGTAAATCTGAAAAATAACTTTTAGGCATTCATTAGAGATGGCCATCGGGTTTTTAGTGGTATGTTAAATGATCATTTTGATATAGAGGTATCTTTATAGTTATAGGGAATAGAGCCAAAGAAACCAGAAGAGGTAGATAAGATTGGGCAGCTTCTATGTCATTTATTACTGGGATCTAGGAGTGGTGAGTATTTTTTAGACTTTTATAAATTTTGGGGCAAAACTTCCAAATTCCTTAATATCCTTGGTGTAATTGGGATTTATCTTGTAATTTTTATATTTATAGGTTTTCTTTATGTTTGTCTTTCTGGTTTCAGTATAGATTGTTTTCTAAATTATCTTCTATTTGAAGTTTGTGATAGGTATGAAATTTTGACTAGTGCATTGCAATCATTTCAAAACACCCTTCACCTGCAACTACTTGCCTCTCTGTTTTTCAACCTTAGATCAGAAGCTTGGTGTGCTTAGTGTAGATGTGAGGCAAAAAATAGCAGTGTTGGTGGATGAAACAAGATTGCCCGTGGAAATGTGGACTAGATAGTATGGTGGGGTGAAGGATAGCTCTTTGTCTCTCTCTCTCAGCTGTTGTTTAAATGAATGGAGAAGGTTAGAATGTCACAGAGTTAGCACTCCTGAGAATTTTCCCTTTTAGATAATACAGCGTGATGGGAAGGGTGTCTGTTAGGGTATAGGCAGCCACATCTCACTCTTCATTTCATGTTCTTTCATTAGAAAACCATTGCAGTTAGTATGAGCTTAAATCTTCAAAGCAAATGTTGGTTTCATTTAATTCTCTTTGACTTCCTTGGTCATTAAACACAAAACATAAAATTACCTTAACTTTAAGACTTATTGATTCCAATTATACACTCCTTAGACACACTAATCAGTTGTCATTTTCTTATAAATCATTACCCTTAACCTTGAACACTATTATAATCTAAAATGAGGAATATTTAATTATCAAAATTGTTCAATCACTATAATTTAACATTTTTAAATAATGGATAAGATTTTGGGGGTAGCAATATAAGCACAAGTAAAGAGATAAGAATTGGGGTAAATTTTAAAATAATGATTGAGATTGATATTTAAGTCAAAATGGAATATGTGCACATATTTGTATTTCTTTATAAATTTTTTTATTAATAATCATGTTCTTTTTGTTTGAATAGGAATATCGTTCAGAAAAATCTCTTGAAGAATTGAGTAAACTTGTGCCACCAGAATGCCATTGGTATGATCCTTTTTTTGGTGTGGATTTCTACCCCTTAGAAATAGAAATTGAATGTAAGTAGTATAGTATACATTGTGCCTCCAACTTTGTTTAAACATAAAGAAGGATATTGATCTCACATGAAAAATTTCTGATCTGATCAATATAGCAAAATTACACTATTAAAAGTTCTAATTTTGAGATTCTTGACACATGGATTTATTCAATAGATTTTTTTTTTTTTTTTTTTAATGTTGAGTATGTACTAAGTACTATTCTTGGTAGAATGATGCACAAACAGACCCAGGTGATTTAGAAGATTGCTTCAGTTTTCATATTTTTTTTACATTGAAACAACTAAGGATTTTTCTGTCAGCTGAATATATTAATTAACAAGAGCCCAGAAAAGAGCCCAGAAGCAATCTTTGGTTTTCTTTTTCTGTTCTTATATTACCTCCTTGGAATGATAGTAACAGAATATGTTTTCCCTTAGGAAAGCCCACAAAAAAAAAATTTTTTTAGATACATGGTATGGCTCCCTTTTTTCAACTATGTTTTATATGTTTCATGGTATAGTGTACGTGAAGGAAAATTGGAGCATACACTTGCCCGAGATTTGGTTCCAGGTGATACAGTTTGCCTTTCTGTTGGGGACAGAGTTCCTGCTGACTTACGCTTGTTTGAGGTAAGTTTGGGGATCTATTTGTGAGAAGTGAACGTACAATAGAACCTTTGTAAATTGACCACCCACTTGACAGACTGGTCAGCATATAGGGGTTGTCAACATAAGGGACTAACCCTAATGTACTGATATGTACACATCGTAGATGCATGCCCGATCTGTGAAAATTGGGTCAACTTAAGGAATTGATCAATGTAGGGAGGTAGTCAACTATGGAGGTACTACTGAAAAAAGGGAGCTGTGCCATGTATCTAAAAACATTATTTCTGGTTGGCTTGCTTGAGGGAAACATTTGGTATTTTAGTTGGAAAATTACTTGTAAACTTTTTTTCCTTAAAATGTATGTCTTTACTGTAGTCTTTTGAGGTGTGTGTTTAGTGAATCAGGAGAGCTTTGTGAAAACCTATATGTTAAAGCCGTGGGGGGCAAAGATGATATGAATAAAATTTTTGAGTAAAATTCTTATTATGTATATACACAAATAACTCAACATAAAATAAAATAGAACTCAAGTAAGAGAAGTTCAAAGACTAGGGTATGGAAATTTAAAGAAGAGAGAGGTTCCAACTAATTTGGGTGATCTTGGAGAATGTCTCAGACATTGTCCTTCAGGCTTTGAGATTTGAAGAGTAGTATTAGAGATGGAGAAGACAACGAAGCAACAGTATTCAGATCCCCATATATGATACAGGGCTAGGGTATACGTGTGATGGAATTAGATGTAAGAGAGCCCTTAAATACTGAGTTTCACTTTTGAGGGCGGCGCCTGTGGCTCAGTGAGTAGGGTGCCGACCCCATATACCAAGGTTCATATACCAGGTTCAAACCTGGCCCTGGCCAAATTGCAACAAAAAAATAGCCGGGTGTTGTGGCGGGTGCCTGTGGCCCTAGCTACTTGGGAGGCTGAGGAAAGAGAATCGCCTAAGCCCAAGAGCTGGAGGTTGTCATGAGTGAGAAACTATGGCACTCTACTGAGGGTGACAAAGTGAGACTCTGTCTCTTTAAAAAAAAAAAAAAAAAAAATTCACTTTTGATTTTATTTGAGAGTCCTGTGCACTTAGCAAATGATGTTACTTTTAATCTGGCTGTATAGAATAGATTGAAGGGCTGGAAAGTAGAAGTAGGCGCTTAGTTTAAGAGGCTCTCATAGTTTGTTAGAATGCCAGCCTTATTCACTATTAGAATTGAGTAACACCTACGGAGCCATCAGTGTGTAAATACTTACTGTGGCCCAAAGTATGAGTGTTCTTGTATAAAGAGAATATAAAGAGGCTGTAGAAAGCCTGAAGAACCTTTCAAATTGTATTAAGAATAAACTTCTAATCTTTAAAAAGAGACTTTTTTCCCCAAGTACTTGAAATTATCCTTAAAAAGATACTGGATTGCTTTAATTGAGTGAATAGGAAAAAGTAGTAATATAACAAATGTTAGGAATATTAATTTTGCATTATATTACATTTTTCTCCTCTTTGTTATGTCTTATGTTAATTTTTAAAATAGCTCTTCTTCTTTCCTCTTGTCCTTGATGTTTAATTTATGATTATATCTCAAATTAGGCTAGGCACAGTGGCTTACACTTGTAATCCTAGCACTCTGGAAAGCTACGGCAGGAGGATTGCTTGGACTCAGAAGTTTAAGCCCAGCCTAAGCAAGAGCAAAACCCTGTTTCCACTGGCATGGTAGTGCATGCTGAAGTCCCAGCTCCTTGGGAGGCTGAGGCAAGAGCATTACTTTAAGCCCAGGAGATTGAGGTTGCAGTGAGCTATGATATTATACCATATGATGATGCCACTGTACTCTAGCCTGGGCAACAGAGCAAGACCTTGCTCTGTCTCAAAAAAAAACAAAAAACAAAAAAAAAACCAACAAAAAACATACACTATATATACACATACACATGTACCCGTGTGCATGCGTGTGCACACGCCCAATGTATATACTCACACACCTTCAATTATTCTTTCCCACAGGTTAGGTTATCCTGTCATTTGGCATAAATCATCTTTCCCTTGACCCCAAAGAACTCTTAATTTTAACAGATGGAGTTTATGCCATCTTTTATTCTGGAATGCCTCTCTTCCAATTCAGAAGCACATCTCCTCAGTCAGATACTTAAAAAATGGGTTTTCCCATTGTTTGAACAACTTAAGCATTATAATGATATAGGTAACTTCAAAATGCCATTTGGAAGTATTTTAGGGTTTTCATTCAAATTTAAGAGTTGATTTGAGAATTATCTCAGAATTTATGTGCGAACAGGGAAATGCCTGTAGGTATAGATGAGGATGTATTTTATCTAGTCAGCAAATACACAAGGACTTATTTTGAGTTCATTAAGAACTATAAGCAGATGTCTTGTCAAGTAATTTGTTGTTACTGTTTTCTCCCTACTTGTTAACTTTTCAAACACTTCAGCAAGTTTTATTCTGTATTGCTGTGCTTAGTGTGATTTTAAGTAAGTGCACTTTTACATGCATAGTTGAACATTTTTGACTCCTTCTACCTTAATTCTACCCATTTGTTTTGCCTACTACCTGGTACCCCAAATAGGCTTTTGCAATTACTTTGACAGTAGCTTAAGATAACGTTCCTGAAAGATTTGGGTCTAGACCCGCATCTAGATTTGGTTATAGTGACTTAAGATATAATAAGGCAGCTAAAGTCTGTTTCTTTTCTGGACAAAGAAGCTGGTCGCTTTTTACAATTGTCTTATTGGAGTTCTGTGTGCTCAGTTTGGCTGTGGTGATCTTTGGATGCTAGTGGTCATTTGATACTACTGCATGAAATAAACTCTCCATCAGGGTTTGGAGGAACCAGGACACTCCTCTGTGAGCTTTGGGAAGTTATTAATTTCTGACAGAGCACATCAGTTTCCTTTATGAAAGCAAGGCCCTGGTCTTCTACATTTTGGTTCTCTTCTCATAGACGGGGCCCAAGTCTGTGTTTCGTGTGTTAGTGTCATCTTGCTGTGACGGTGATTTCTGTTATAAATTACATTGGTTTCATGTTTTGGCTGTCAGCTTGCCTGGGCCTTCATTGATTTCTTGGCAGCACATTCAGTGACCTGACAGCCATATAACTTCCATCAGGTGTATCTTTTCATAGGTTTTATGTTAGCTCAAACTGCTGTAATGAGATACCATATGTGGAGTGGCTGAAACAACGCTTACTTCTCACAGTTGTGGAGACTGGAAGTCCAAAATCAAGGTGTGGCAGGGTTTGGTTGCTGGTGAGGACTCTTTTAGGTGCAGAAGGATGGCTTCTTGCTTTGACCTACCAGAGCAATTTCTCTATCTTCCTCTTCTGATAAGGCCACTAATGCCATTGTAAGGACCCCAGCTTTATAACCTCATCTAGCCTCCCAAGGCCCTATGTCCAAATAACATTACATTGGCTGTTTTGAGCGTCAGCATATGAATTTCAGGGGTATGTAGTTCAGATCATAACAGGCTAAGACTGCCATTTTGTAAACACTTTTTAAAGATTAATATTGGTAACTTAAATGTTTGTGTATTTTCCCCTTGCCTGAGTCAGTTTTCTGTTACCCAGCGGGTGAGACAATATAGTCATCTGCGAGTATCTTCAGAGGATTGGTTCCAGGATCTCTGAGGTTACCAATAAGTCCTGCAGATGCTTGATCTCTTATGTAAAATGTCATATTGACATACAACCTGTGAACATCCTCCCATATACTTAACCTTTTGACTATGAACAACACCTGTGGGCATGTTTTGTTTCTAAGCACTCTGCAGTCAAAGGGTTAAATAGAATGTAAATTCTACATCTATAGTTCTAGTAACATCTATATTATTTTTTATTTGTGTGTTTTTTTGTTTTTTTTTTCAAATATTCCAAGCCAGGTTTGGTTGAATATGGATGCAGAACCCATTGATAAAGGAGGGTGGACTGTATATGTTGTCCATGGTAGCCAACTTAGGAGCCTCAGAGGCACTGTGGGAGCTGGGCAGTAAGATTTAGAAGGATTGAGCTTTGAGCTTTGGGTTTTCTCTTTTTTTTCCCCCTAGAGTTTTTATTTTAACTTTTAATGGTATTTGAGAAGAAATACCCCTTGCCAGTTAATTAGTGATAGCCAACAGGTTGGTCGGACTATGACTTTAGGCCAAGCAGTTTTATAGACGAGATATACCTGTGTAACAGTACATTTTGCCCTTGTGAAAATAGCACAAGGTAAAGTCTGTGTCTGTGTCAATATTTAAATAATTCTTCGTAAGAGAAAACAATGTAAGAGTCAGCAAAAGAGGATTTTTTTGTCTGTTTGAAATACTTTACCTCTTACAGTTATAAAGCCTAATACATTGCTTGAAATGATAGCAAGATATTCTTTCACTCAAAATTCTGAATGAATAAATCCATTGACATGTTCCTTTGTGGTTCATGAATTGGCCTGCATCATTCTTAAGCTGTCTGCATTTTTTTTTAATGCAAGTTTTGATCTAATGATTTGTTCTGATCTATCAATTGCCACTTGGGCTTAACCAAAGATTAAGCCTTTTTAATTTTTTTATTTTTTTGAGATGAGGTTTTACTCTGTCACCCTGTCTGGAGTGCTGTGGTGTCATCATAGTTCACTGCAATGTCAAATTCCTGGGTTCAAGCAATCCTCCTGAGTAGTCAGGACTACAGGTGCATACGATCATACCCGGCTGCTGATTTTTCCATTTTTTATAGTGATGTCTTACTCTTGCTCAGGCTGGTTTTGAGCTCTTGACCTCAAATAGTCCTCCTGCCTCAGCCTCCCATAGTGCTAGGAATACAGGCCTGAGCCAGAATGTCAGGCGTAAGATTAAGCCATTCATGTGACTCTAGGTTATGGGACCATTTTAATCTGGGTGGAAAGGCTAGCCCTGTTAGAGGTCAGGGTCTACTGAGGCCAAGCTCAGAAGCCCAAATTCAGGAATAAGCCAAGAAGGCATTATATTGTAAGCCATGTACAGAACGATACCAGGCTTCCGGGTAAAGTAGTAAAAAAGATTGTGCCCTCTCCGCTGGGAGATACCAACTTGTATACAGCTATGTTTTAAAGAATAATGTCTGTTCATGAAATGAATTGACCACATGAGTTTTTAGGTGCTTAATTGTTTCAGATCTCAGTTTTCTCACTGTGACAAGAGTTGCCTGTAGGATAATACATCCCACCTTTTCAATGTGGAGTGGAGTCATCCAGGTTCTGTTTTGACAGGTCTATGGTGGGGCCTGAGATTTTGCATACCTAAACAGTTCTTAGGCCATATGAAAAGTACTGATCCATCTACCACATTTAAAAAATTATTTTAAAAATAACTTTTTTGAGATTTATGTGTTATGTTTTCATATAATTTCAGTTTATCATTCAGTTGTTTTTATTCAGAGCGGTGTAACCATCACCACAATCCAATTATAGATTATATTCATCACTCCCAAAAGAAAACTCTTAACCTTTTCGCACTCACTGGGTATTCTTCTTGCCTGTAAATAGCCACTTAACCTGCTTGCCACTAAAAAACATTTGCCTGTTCTGGACATTTCATATAAGTGGATTTACATAGTATGTAGTGTTTTGTGTCTCTTTCATATAATGTTTTTAGGTACTTAATTACTTCTTATTGCCAAGTAATTGTCTGTTGTATAGATACACTACATACTTTCTGAGTTTAGTGCATTTATTTACATTTAGCGATACAGGAAAAGATATGTTTATTTTCTGTAAAGTTAGTTAGTTTGTATGCTCCTTAATTCCTCTGATGTACTCTTCTTTTGTGTTTGATTGATTTCTTTATTAAATGTACCTTTTTGATCCCCTCTTCATTTTTTGTATATCTTTTACTTACTTTCTTAGTGGTTACATGGGATTATAATTACTGTCCTACATTTATAAATATAGTTTGAGATGATAACAACTTTGCTTCTGTGGCATGCAAAAACTTTGCTGCTATACAGCCCATTCCTCTTCTACCTTTGTTATTGTTGCATATGACATCTTTATACATCGTGCTCCCATCAATATAGATTCATAACTGTTGATGGATTTGTTATTAACTATATGGGAAGGAAAAACAGGAATCACAAACTCAAAATACAATAATGCTGACGTATATTTTCCTACATTTACTGGCTTTGATTTACTTGCTACTTTCCTTTTATTTCAGTTGGAAGGGCTCTTTTTTAGCATTTCTTGTGAGCTACATCTTACTAGTGAAGATCTCTTAGTATTTGTCTAGTAATTTCTTCTCTATTTTGAAAGATAGTGTTGCCAGACATGAAATTCCTGATTGACAGTTTGTTTCTGAGTACTGTAAAAATGTTACTCTACTGCTCTGGCCTCCCTGGTTTCTGATTAGAAATGAGCTGTTAGTCTTACTGAGAATCTCTTACATGTGTATGTGATAATGGTACCATTTTTTCCAGTAGCATGAGCTTACTTTGTGACTCTGTTGCATTTTGGTAATTCTTGCAATATTTAAACCCTATTATGTGTGTTACAGTGATCTGTGAGCAGTGGTCTTTGATGTTACTATTGTAATTTCTTGGAGGAGCCACAAACCATACCCACACAAGATGTCAAACTTCATTGATAATGTTGTGCAAGTTCTGATGTTCTGCTGACTGTTAACCTCTTATTTCCCCTCTCTTCTGATCTCCCTATTCCCTGAGATAAGACGGTATTGAAATTAGACCAGTTGATAACCCAACAATGGCTGGAAGTGTCCAAGTGAAAAAAAGAGTCATAAAAATGTCTCACTCATCAAAATCTAAAAATAAGCTTAGAGAATAAAGTAGCCAACATTCAGGCTAGGCCAAAATCTAAGCGTCTTGTGACAAACAGCAAAGTTGTGAATACAAAGGAAAAAGTTCTTTAAGGAAATTAAATGTGCCACTCTAATGAATACATAAATGAAAGGAAGTGAAACAGCCTATTGCTGCTACAGAGAAAATACCAGTGGTGTGGATAGACAATCAAATTAGCCACAACATTTCCTTATGCCATAACCTAATCCAGTGTAAGGCCCTAGTTCCTTTAATACTGTGAGGATTGAAAGGGGTAAGGACGCTGCAGAATAAAAGCTAGAAACTAGCAGAGGTTGGTTCATGAGGTTTAAGGAAGGAAACCATCTACATAACATACAAGTGCAAGGTGAGGCAGCAGGTGCTGATGTAGAAGCTATAGCAAGTGATCCGGAAGATCTAAGATCACTGATGAAGGTGGCTACACTAAACAGCAGATTTTCAATGTAGATAAAGCAGCCTTCTATTGGAAAAAGATGTCATCTAGGACTTTCCTAGCAGGAGGGAAGTCAAAGTTTCAAAGTATAGGCTGACACTATTGTTAGGAGCTAACACAGCTGGTGCCTTTGAATTGAAGCTAGTGTTCATTTGTCATTCCAGATATTTAGAGCCCTTAAGAATTACGAGGTTTGACAATTAATGCCTCAAACTCATACTTGAAAAAGTGCAACATATTTCATTGCTGAATATCACTACAGTAACCTTCAAAGTATTGTCCTTGAAAGCTATGCCCCAAGCCAGTCCTTGAAACTGGTCCTTCAAAGCAGTTTTGGAATTCTTTTTCTGGAATGGCCATCAGACCTGTAGTTGTATTACCCTTGATGTCCTGAATGTCATCAAAAGGTCTTCCTTTCAATGTTTCCTTTATCTTCGTGTAAAGAAAAAAGTTGCTGGGGGCCAGATCAGGTGTTGGAAACCTTACCTGCTGTTTGTACAGTGCTGGTAACATTAAACGCATGGTAGCAAGTTTGTGAACTTAATTGTCATTTCTTATACGTTAAATCTATGCGGCCTGGGCTCTGGAAATGGAGCAGCAAAGCCTGGATGGCAGCACATCTGTTTATAAAATGGCTTACTGAGTATTTTAAGCCCACTGTTGAGACCTGCTACTCATAAAAAGAAACAGTTCTTACCCAAATATTACTGCTCTTGATAATTCACTTAGTCACCAAAGAGCCTGATGGTGGTATACAGGATAATAATATTATTTTCATGCCAGCTAACTAACACAGCATCCATTCTGCAGCCCGTGGGTCAAAGAGTAATTTTGACTTTTAAATCTTATTATTTAAGAAATGCATCTTGTAAGGTCATAGCTGTCATAGATAGTGACTCCTCTGATGGCTCTGAGCAAAGTCAGTTTAATACCTTCTTGAAAGCATTCACCATTCTAGATACCATTAAGATTATTCATAATTCATGAGAGGAGGTCAAAATGTCAACATTAACGGGAATTTGGAAGATGTTGTATCTAAACCTAATGGATCAATTTTGATGTGTTCAAGACTTTAGTGGAGGAAGCAACTGCAGATGTGGGGGAAATAGCAAAAGAAGGAGAATTAGAAGTAGAGCCCCAAACATGACCTGAATTGCTGTATTCTCATACTTGAATGGATGAAGAGTTGCTTCTTATGGATGAGCAAAGAAAGTAGTTTCTTGAGATGGAATATACTTCTGGTGAAGATGCTGCAAATATTGTTGAAAGGACAACAGAGGGTTTTTAATATTATATAAGTTCAATTATAAAGCAGTAGTAGGGTTTGAGAGGATTGATGCCAGTTTTGAAAGTTCTTTGAGAAAATCCCATCAGAAAGCATCACTAGTTACAGAGAAATCTTTTGTTAAAAGAAGTGTCAGTGGATGCTGTGAACATCATTACTATCTTTTCAGAAAATGTCACAGTCACCCTAACCTTCAGCAGTCACTACCCTGATCAGTCAGCAGCCATGTCTATTGAGGCAAGACTCTGTAGCAGCAAAAAAATTACAACTCACAGAAGGTTCAGATGATTGCTAGTATTTTTTAGCAATAAAGTATTTTTTAAGGTATGTATTGTTTTAAGACATGCTATTGTGTACTTATAGGCAACAGTATAATGTAAACATAACTTTCCCAGTGGACTGGGAAACCAAAAACTATGTATGACTTGCATTGTTGTAACATTTGCTTTATTGTAGTGGTGTGGAATGGAATCCACAACATTTCCCCAAGGTATCTATGTATGTTTGTTTTTATGGTTGTTAGTGTCTAACACTTCCCTTAGACTCTGTTCATTTTTCTCTTTTTCTTTGAATTAGTGAATTTTAATCTTCCTATTTTCAAGTTGGCTGAATTTTTTCTCTTACCTTGTTCACATCTGTTGAACCTTCTAGCAAACTTTTCCTTTCAGTTAGGATACTTTCCAGCTCTTGGGTTTCTGTTTGTTTTATTTTTATAAATTTTCTTTCTCTGTGAATATTCTCTACTTGTTCATCTGTTGCTTTCCTGATTTCCTTTAGTTCCCATGGTTTCCTTTATTTCTTTGAGCATATTGAAGACTCTTGACATAAAGGTTTTTTTCTAGATAAGTGTCTAAATTTCATCAGGGATGGTTGCTGTTAGTTTATTTTTTTTTTTTTTTCCTGTGAATGGGCCATACTTTGTTATCTTTCTGTGTTTTGTTAAAAACTAGGCATTTTGAATATTTATAGTTATATTTATAGCTGTAGTTCTGGACATCAGATTATTCCCTCTCCCTAAGGTTTGTTGTTTTTGATTGTTGAGGGCTGAAGTCATCTAGATTGCTTAGTGACTTTTTCAAATTATTTTTGCGAAGACTATTCTCGTCATTTGTAGCCTCTGAAATTTTTATTCCATTATATCTGTAGTCAACCTTCCCTGCCTTTAATAAAAAAGAAAAATAATATACCACTCTCTTAATCTTTGCAGCCTCTGAGCTGGGTTAGTGCAACACTGAGCTAGGTGCCTACTATTGACACTTGGTTTTTGCCTTTACCTCCTTCTTGTACTGAACCCATAAGTCTGCCAGATGTGTGATCCTGGCTTTAGTTTTTTTCTGAATATACTTCGGGTCCTAGACATACATGTTGCATTCCATCTTTCCTGGTATACAAGCAGTGGCCCTTCTAAGTCTTTTTTTCTCCAAGAACTTCCACCTCATCTTCATCTTATCAGCCTTTTGGGTATGTCTCCTGGTTGTCCTTTCCTCAGCCTCTTGCCTCGTAGTGTAAGTATTTTAATCTTTTGACATATGCCTAGAAATCCACTTTAGTTGGGATAAGGTATGGATGAGAAAATAAATTATATATTGGCACTGGTCGCATGGACTGCCACACAGGTCAAAATATACTGGAGAATGTTTTTTTTTTCATGGCCCCAGGGTTGAACTCTCAAACTCTTGGGCTCAAGCAATTCTCTTGCCTTAGCCTCCTGAGTAGCTAAGACTATAAGCTTGTGCCACAAAGCCCAGTAATTTTTAGAGACAAGGTCTTGCTCTTGCTTAGTCTGGTCTTGAACTTCTGAGCTCAGGCAATCCACCACCTTGGCCTCCCAGAGTGCTAGGATTACAGGTGTGAGCCACCTTGCCAGGCACAACTAGAGTATTTTAAGAGCAAGGTCTGTATTCGTCTCCTGGTACCTGTAAGCCAACATCAGGACTGAAGGCAGTTGTCATATCCATAGCTGCTGCTTTGGGGAATTTGGAATACTAGGCAAGCCAACAAAAGACTAGTATGCTTTCTTACTGAAACTCAGCTACCTTTTTCTTCTTTCAGCACTCCCTTGGTTGCATTAAGTTTTTGATTTCAGCGTTGATTCTGTCAGTTTTTGCCAGCTTATTATTTGAGAGGAGGGATAAATTCCTTGAGTGCCCTACTCCAGTATTTTCTCTTATGCCACTCCTGAGTTCTTTTTATATTGACCTCAGTATGGTATTTTTTTGATAGGTAAATTTGATAAATCTATTTGTAGTATTGGCCTTTTAATTGCAATTTATCACTACAACTTTGCTTTTAAAAATTTCTGAAGTGTTCAAATTTACAACTTTTAAAAAAAACAGATTACAAGCATCTTAGGAAGGAGATATTTTACATTAGTTGTTGAAAAAAGTCAAGTGGAATATTGGAGAAAATATATAGTATTTTTGTGTAATTTAGAAACATTCCTATTCACTAACAGTTGTTTGACATATGACACATAGTTGACCTAGGAAAAGATGTCTATTTCCATAATAGAGATATCATTAAAGCAACTCGGAGAACCACTCCAGAGATACTCTTAGCAGTCAGAGTGTTTGTGCTCTTAGATTGTATAAGCTTTAGGCTGCTTAATGTTTTGTTGGTGGATTTTTATAGTTCAGTGGCTTAAAAGCAGCGTGAGCAGGGGAATGCTATTCATGTTGAAAATGCTGAAGAGAAAGAACTTTTTTTTTCTAAGTAAGTCACTGGAATTATAAAGACAATAGGTTTGGGAAGCAATGAGATAGAATTAGTGTAGTTTTTTTTTTTTTAAGATTTTAATTTCTTGATAGGAAATGACTGTTGGAAAAATTGATCCTTTTTTGATATTTGGTTTAATAGCCATAGTGATATATCCTAGAACTCCAAGGATGCTGGCCTTTAAATTACTGACAGCTTGATCTGTGTGCTTTTGTTACAAAGTAAGCAGTTCACACAAGCATTAACCATGGGATAAAATCAATTTCATGTATCCTTTTCAATAATTTATAATACTTGGTTGACTGGGCTTTATGAGTGTAAAAAAGAGCCGATAAAGAATTTTAAATTATATTGTTTTCATTTGCACATACAGGAATTTTTAACTTTTGAGAACAGAAGGAAATAAGAAATTTTATCATGATTTGGCAGCTACAGATGCATATTTTAGAAGATTGTTTCCCGGGGAATGAAATCCATTTCAATTTGCTTTTTAATGATTTGTTTTTAATTTAGACTAGCGAGGCAATTAACCTTAGCAGCATACTATATATCAAACTATTCTTTAAGACCATAACTTGTAGCTGCCAGTTGTATTATATTAACCTTAATTTTTTAAAGCACTTTCTGCCTTATAGGAAACATTTGTGACTAGAACTTGCTTATTGCATAGGTGTTAAATATCTAGATTATGGATTAGGTATGCATTTTGATTCTTATTTATATTCTGATTTTTGAACTGTGTTGTAGCTTATTCAAACCTTCCCTGGAGTGCCTGAGGAAAAAATGAAATTAAAACTTCTTTCCCTATTCTTAAACAGCTCTTCTGAAGGTTTACGTAGGTTACTATGAAAATTTTGAGACAGATTGTGTTATGATCCATTATTTTGCTTCTAAGAAACAGGGTTAGATTCACCAGTACAAGTTTCAGCTTGCTTGGCTTATCAGTGTTGCTGGGAGGGCTTCATTTGTTTATGTTTCTTGATTTTTGTGTTATCTCAAATCTTTTATAATGACTCACATAATGATTAAACTTTTGGCTTGGAGGCATGGGCTGGCTAATTCTTTGATTTCATTTTATGCTACCTTTCTTTCTGTCATGGATCCCAGGGGTCAGTGACTTGAGTTTCTTCCTTCTCAGGTGAACTAAATTGTGACTTTACTAAACTATAGTAGACTTGCCTAATTTATTAAATACCACCCTTTTTAGAAATGATCTTCTTATCTCTACTTTCTCAAAACTGCTTTGTGTAAAAACTCTTACAGTCATCATTAAGAGGAAATAACCTTGTAACTTAGAAAATTATTCATGTTCAATAGACAGTTGAGATCATTGCAGTTTGGGACATTATATAATTTAGACAAATTTCATCATTTGTATGTTCTTGATAATTTGAGTTTTAGCTGCAAATTTATAATTACAGTAGAACCTCTATAAGTTGACCACACAAGGGACTGTAACAAACTGATCAACATATGGAGATCAACATAAGGAACTTGGCCTACTGTACTGATACATACATGTGGTACATGTCTGGTCTGCAAAACTTAGGACAGCTTAAGGGAGGTGGTCAATGTAGGTAGGTGGTCAACTATCAAGGTTCTTCTGCATATAGAAAAAGAATAAAAGTCCTAAGCTCCTTTTTATTTCCATGTCAGTTCACTAGACAAAGCTGATGGCTAACGTGCTAAAAATGACCTATCTCTTTTCTGTAGAAAAGCCTTACTTACCTTAAAATTTTTACTTTCTTAAATGGCTTTTGTTCTGCTAAGGTGGAAACTGAAGAGATAGATCAGCAACAGAGCCATCCTTTTCCTCTCTTTTTAAAAATGTCATTTTTCCCCCTTTTCTCTGTTGACAATTACCTCATATTAGTATTTATGTATGTTTAAGATTTACTTTCAACATAAAAATTCTTCAAAGGGGAAAACATGAATTTTACCTCTCTTAGAGAAAGAATTTGTAAATGTATACAAGTATTAGTTTTCTTTTAAATAGTAGCAGGCCTCTTTTCTAATTAAGATCTCAGAAAA
>CAUYPK010025863.1:0-62510 GCA_963574355.1 Loris lydekkerianus | reverse complement strand
AGTCACAATATAACAAAGACATCTGTACCAGAATGTTTATTGCAGCCCAATTCATAATTGCTAAGTCATGGAAGAAGCCCAAGTGCCCATCGACCCACGAATGGACTAGCAAATTGTGGTACATGTATACCATGGAATACTTTGTAACCTTAAATAAAGATAAAGACTTTACCTCTTTCATGTTTACATGGATGGAGCTGGAACATATTCTTCTTAGCAAAGTATCTCAGGAATGGAAGAAAAAAATATCCAATGTACTCAGCCCTACTATGAAGCTAAATTATAGCTTCCACATGAAGGCTATAACCCAGCTATAGCACAAGACTATGGGGAAAGGGCCAAGGAAGTGGAAGGGAGGAGGTAGGTTTTGGTGGAGAGAGGGTAATTGGTGGGGCCACATCTATGGTGCATCTTAGAATGGGTACAGGTGATTGCACTAATGTACACAGCTATGATTTAACAATTAAAAAAAAATTAAAAAAAATTATCTCAGTCAGCATCTGTCTCAGGTAGAAGATTTTAAAAGGTCTCTGGCAAGTAGATCGCAGGGGTCTGCTGACAACTCAAATATTACTTGCTCTGGTGCTCTCTGAGGTCAGGAGGATGCACCCAGTAAATAGATTAGTCTGGGAAGGTTGATGCACCTCTGTCACACCCCACCTTGAACCTCTGTCACACCAACTCACTGGTAACCCTGCAGGGCTGTGACCCAGTTGACTTCAATGAGCCGATACCCCAGGGGTGTGCACCTGTCTGAATCACAAGGAAATCTATGTCTTCTCAGCCAGGCTGCTGCTCTCTGCCTCTGTCCGCCATGGGGAGGTGAGGCCTGACAACCTCGAGGGTTTGATGGAGACTGGGGGGTGTTCACTAGTTCTAGCCCCAGCCCTCATTGATGTTACTCACCGAACAGAACAACTTTGCAGAATTTGTTTCTGTCCCAGCTATATTCCCCTGCAGAAGAGAAGCTGCTTTGAGTTCATAGAACCTGTTCCTCAGGCCCTGTCTTTGCTGCTGCAAAGGTTTGTATTGGTAGCTCCGTTAGCTGACAGTTGTAGCCTCCTGCCCTCCTTTGTGTAGGCTATCTCCTGAGGGCCGGGTGTGTCTTAGGCTCAGTAAAGCAGTCCTCTGGGTCAGCCCCACCCTTGGAGTCAGCCAGCATGACGTGTGCATTTTCTATTCCCTGCGCTCCTCCTAGGCCAGTACCACCTCAGGCAAACCCTTTACTCACAGAGACTGCGATTCCATCTCAGATCTTCCACCAGCTGTTGCCTCCTGAGAAGATGCATGGTCTCTTCTGGTTGCCCAGGGGGTGTGACTCCAGAATATCCAGAGGTGAGCCCTATTGTTGCCAAAAATGGCTTCTGTTCTGCACCTCAGTGCACCGCCACTCTGGTGTGGTTCCCTCTCAGCTAACATTCCTCTCCTCACTTTTGTGTTACAGAATTAACACTGAGCAGCTGCAGTCCAGGCCCTGTCCATGCCCTTCAAGAAATCACCCAAGAATCCTCTTGGACAGGCCTCCAGACCTCAGAGTGAGAGTGGAGGGGAGTGCTGTGAGCTCAGAATTGCAGGTAGATAATATATACAGATTTACACAGTTTTATGCCTGGCAGGAGAGCGCCATGGCACCCTAGTAGGGGAAGTAGGTCCAGTTTTTAGAGGGTTTCTCTTGTGGAGTATAATGGGAGGACTTTTGAACTCTGCTCGTTTGTTTATGGTGTACTCTGAGCCGTTCTTATGGGTGAGGGGACTCCCTTCCACTTGGTGATTGATTTTGTTTGTATCCTGTTGTTTGGATCCTTGGGGTCATACCTGGCCTCAGCAGGGTTGATGTGCGTTCTTCAACCTTCTCTCTTGGTGCAGCTCTAATCCGCCTGGTTACTTACTAAATTTCTGTCCTTTAACTCTCCTTCTGAATGGGAGCCTCTGTGGAAAGCTGGCTTCAGTCAGCCATCTTGTTTGTCTCCCTCCATCCCACAGGTTTTGGTATCTTGTGGCTTGTTGTTTTGTTCAAGGACTCTAATGATTTCCTTCTTTATCTCATCCTTGTCTCAGCTGTCATTCCGCATAAGGTTATTTAGTTTCCATGACTTCATGTGGGGATAAAGGCTTTTGTTGGAGTTGAGCTCTACCTTTATTCCACTGTGATACAAAAAGATACAAGGTATAATTTCTATTATTTTAAGTTTATTGAGGTTTTTAAT
The DNA here is from genome assembly GCA_963574355.1 of Loris lydekkerianus. NCBI lineage: Eukaryota > Metazoa > Chordata > Mammalia > Primates > Lorisidae > Loris > Loris lydekkerianus. The sequence continues at coordinate 60,303 of CAUYPK010025863.1, read as the reverse complement.
TTGTGTCCTAGGTATGGTCAGTTTTGGAGAATGATTCAGGAGCTTACAAAAAGAACATATACTTAATATTATTGGGGTAGTATGTTCTGTAAATGTCTGTTAAATCCATTTGTTCTAGAATAGTGTTTAAATCCCTTGTTTCTTTGTTTAGCTTCTGCTTAGAGGAACTGGCCAGTACTATAAGTGGGGAGTTGTAGTCTCTCGCTATTAGGTCATTGTAGGATAACATTTTTCAGACTAGGTAGGATTTATTTTGTAAATCTGAAAGCATTTAAGTTTGGTTTATACATTTTTAGGATTGAAATGTCTTCTTGTGTTTTTCTCTTGACAAGTATATAGCATCCATCTTTGTCTGTCTTTACTTTTGTTGCTTTAAAGCCAATTATATTGACAAATAGGATTGTGACTCCTGCTTTCTTCTGAATTCCATTTGCTTGGAATATTGTTTTCCAACCCTTTGCCCTCAGTGTTATTTAGTCCTTGGAGGTTAGATGCGTTTCCTGAAGATATAACATAGTTGACTTGTTTTTTTTATCCAGTCAGCCAACTTATACCTAAAGAGGGGAATTAAGGCCATTCTCATTTGTTGAGAGAATTGATAAGTATGGTGGAGTTCTCTTCATCTTGTTTTGTGGAAGTCTGTTGCCTACTTTTATCACTTGGGCCATTGTGGAAGGTAGGTTTTGTCTTTTAGTTTCTGGATGTCTTTACTTTCTTGGTGGTCCATTGTGATAGTTGTGGGTATAGTATGGGTCTGAGTATTTCCTGCTGTGCTGTCTTATAGTGAAAAATTTCCTCAAAATTTGCTTGTCAATAAGAGATTTGATCTCTCCATGAAATGTGAAACCCAATTTAGCAGGATACAGAATTCTTGGCTGGGATTTGTTTAGTCTGAGAAGATTGACAGGTGGCCACTCTCTTCTGGCTTGCAGTTTCTACTGAAAAATCCGCTGTCACCCTAAATGTTTTTTGCCCTTGCAATTAAGCTGCTGCTCATGCCTTGCTGCCTGCAGAAATTTTCTCTTTCATTATGACCTTGGTCAGGTTAATTACAATGTATCTAGAAGATGCTCTGTTTGAATTGAGATGAACTGGGGTTTGATACCTGTGTAAAAGGTGTGTCTCTGAATGTTTGGTGATGCTTGGGGAATTTTCAGTTATGAAATCATCCAGTAAGGCTCCATGCCTTTGCAGCTCTCTTCTTCTCCTTCAGGGATACTTATAATTCATATGTTTGTATACTTCATATAGTCTCATAATTTTCAGACATTGTTCTGCTTTAATCTCTTCCTTTTTGCCTCTTTAAGTGACTGAGTTAGCTTGAGAGCCTTGTCTTTAAGTTCTGAAATTCTTTCTTCTCCATGGTTTAATCTGTTGTTGAAACTTTCTACTGTATTTTGAAACTCCCTGAAGTACTCCTTAAATTATTTAAGATCTATTATATCCTTTTAAATTTCAATTTACCTTTCATTCATTTCTTGGGTCAATTTTTGGATTTTATTTTGGTGTTTTCCTAGTTTCCTTTCCATTTTATTCATTGTTTTTGCTATCCATATCCTAAATTCCCTATCATTTCCATGATTTCTTTATACATGAGGTCATCTATGGTAGCTGCATTGTGATCTCTTGGGGTCTGACCTGCTATGACTTTTCATGTTGCCATAATTTTTTGTTGTTGTTGTTGGTTCCCTTGCCTGTATGGTTTCTTTTTATTTATTTCCTTCCCCTATTTGCTTCTCTCACTTTTTCCTTCTCCTTAATCTTCCTCATCTCTGTGCTTTGATGTTGAAATTGTCTTTTGTGTTTTTTGTCTTTTGGTACAGGGATGAAAGAGAGGGTAAAGAAAAGAGGAAAATGAGAAAGAAGAAAAATAACAACAAGAAAGAGAGAAGGGTAAAAAAGATTTTAGGCTGGGTATGGTAGTCTTCACCAGTATCCCAGCTCTGGGACAGGGAGGGGGATGCAGTGAGAGAATTGCCTGGGGTTTAGGCTCTTGAGAACTGTTTGAGCTAGAATAAGACCCTGCCTCTACCAAATACAGAAAAAGTTAAACTGTACACTGCAGTGGGGACCTGTGCTCCTGCTTCTTGGAAGGCTGAAGCAGGAAGGTCGCCCAAACCCAGGGATTCAAGGCTGTTATGAACCAGGTCAATCTTATGACACTAGTCCAGGCCTCAGAGCAAGACTCTTCCCTTCCCAAAAGAACACCACCACAAACAAGAGATATTTTGGTTATCTAAGGGAGTTATAAGAGAAAGACAAGAAAAATAATCAAGAAAAGGAAGGAAAAAAAAGAGCAGGAGGATAAGAAATTAACATTTTAAAAATATATATTGCATGGACACTAGTTGGCTTCAGGATTAGGAAGAGAAGAAGGAAAGAAAAAAGAAATTTTAATGGACACTAGTTGGCCCTACTGGGTTTAAAAACAGACTAAAAAAGTGAACAAATAAAAGTACATCTGCTTCTGAATGGAGTTAGGGCAGAATGTTACTAGCTAGTTGCCAGGGAAACCCACTGTTGTTTTCCTGGTTTTTAAAAATTTAATATGGGGGTGGTAGCTGCACCAGAGTTGAATTCTGTATAAGGGCAATGAAGTCCAAGTTGTGAAGTTTATGCCAGACTTTCTGGAGGATGAGCTTTAGCCATCCTAACAGTTCCCAGAAGCCACAAGGGGTCTGTGTGGGAGGTGGGGTCTTCCCAAGTTGGCCAATGTCTTTGTGGGAGTCAGTCCAGAGGTGTCTGTCCAAGTCCAGAGGGCAGAGTCAATGCCAGTCTAGGCTGAGACACTGGGAGGCTGCTCACTGGGCCCCCATGGGTGCCAGCCAGCTCAAGGTTTCCACATTCTCCTCTTCCCCTCTACAGTTCTTCCTAGGTTGGGAGTGTCTGGCAGCCAGGCCCCCTTGGGCAAGTTCCATGTCTAAAGCCTGCCAAATGCCACTCCCATTAGTGCCTAGGTTCAAGCCTCCAGGTCTGTCCTAAAGAAGCTGAATGCATTCTCTCTAGACATCTGTCAAAGTGCTGGCTTCTGTGAAAATCAGAGTCCTCTGGAACTTAAGTTACTGCTTGTCTCACAACATACCCCATACCTGGAAGGACAGGCCTTCCTGGAGTTCAGTCTGATCCCCATTGAACCCCTACAGGGTGCCTGGTGGAGGTGGGGGAAAATTTCCTGCGGACTTAATCCTCCAGAAATTCCATGGGTAGGCTCTGTCCCTGAGTCATGATGTTCCTTTACACCCAGTTTCTCTGGAGGCGTCCTGCCCTTCTTATCTTTCTTGGCTCCTGGTGTCCCAGGTTTTCTCACTGTGCCATTCAATGTTGCTTCTGGGCAGGATGATCCAGATGGTGGCAGTTGGTGACTTCTCTCTTTACCAAGAGCAGCTGATGAGGAGAAGTCTCTAGTCCTCTATCTTGGAGCCTTCTTCTAGACTAATGGTTTTTAGTATCAGAAAGTATCAAGTGCTATTCTTTTTCAAAAGCAAAATTATCTTTATTTCTGTAAAATTTAGAGAGAAATTAACATCAGTATATGTATACATTACCCAAATGTAATTTGTGCCATTTATGACAGAGGAGTTTTAATCCTTACTGCCCAGTTAGAGCAAAAAATAATTTTTTTCTGGACTAAGTGCATTTATCTCCCATTGAAAAGGTGATTAAATTTACACAGTGGTACCTCAGTGTATTCTGAAAGGGAAAGATACAGCAGTCATGGAGATCCAGTCAAAATTAATAAATTTATGTGATCTAAAAAGCACTGGTATCTTTGTATGTGTCTGGGGTTATCTGGGTACTCTGATAATAATGGTCAAATGTTAGAAAAGAGAATCTCATACAATCTATTAAAAGTGAGCTGATGGTTCTTTTGATATAAGAATATTGACTTTCATTTAAGGAGCACAATAAAAACATAATGCCCATTTCTATCAATTTAGGTAAATAATTTTTATGTGTATTTAAATTCTCTTTTAATCCCATCTGTGGCAATTTTTTTTTCTTAATATGTGTCTTGGTTATTAAATTTAAGAAAATAAAAAATAAAGACTTTGTGTCTAAAACATGGCTTATTTGGTAAATAACACTAGATAAAATATAAAAGGAAAACAAAAACCTTTCTCTGAAGGTTCTGACTGTGGCTTTTGACTAAAAGTTCCAAGTTCTAATTCAACATTAATTATATTCTATGGAATTTCCAATGTTAGGCAGAGATTTGGTTCATTAATTAGAATGATCCTATAAAGGGCAATATTGCTCTAATTGGATTATTACCTCTGCAGAATGGCATTTTATTTAACAAACAGCATGGACTTTATACACATTCATTTTCAGTGCCTGAAAACCAAACAACTTTAAAAGGTAGCAGCAGTTTCTGCAAGTACAAAAATACACATTTATTACATAACATATGGTAGTAAAATTTGTCAAGATATATTATACAAACTCAAAGCATTTTAGATAAAGTATCAGTCTAATATATTATAGATTGGTGGAGTATATTAAAATTACATGAAATCTGTCTTCAAATCATACAATATATAATACTTTACAATAATATTAACAAACTTCACATTAAATATTATAGGAGTATCTAAGGGAACATAGAGAATAGGAATAGTCATTAAAAAACCTCAGCCAACTGTTTTCTTCTATGCTTCAAATTGGCTGCATGATTTTCTACCTGCCAATATTAAAGATGCTAGAACTATTATTTTGGTAAATAGAAAAGCAATTTCTTCCAGAAAGACATTCCAGGATCTAAGAGATTCATTCACATCTTGCAGTTCTTCTTTTTTGTCTTTTTTTCCTGGTTCCCTAGAAAGGATACACATCTTGCAGTTCTGAAAGTAGTATGCCCTAAGGTTAAGGGGTGTCCCTGCTTGCTTTATACATTATTACACAAAAGACGTAAATGGATACTTAAGGAGTCTGGATATATAGGAGTGGTTAGTTATAAAGTGAAATAAGTTCACATCTGTAACTAAGATGGCCAGTGTCATGAAGGAGTGAGTTGGACACAGAATTCTAAAAGTTAATGGTAATGATTAGGGAAACAGGGCTGTGTCCCCGAGAGGTAGGTAGCACCTATATAGCTAATACTGAAACAACTTCATCTATCTTAAAGAAAACATTTCTCCCCATATAACTTTAGGATAATGGGGAAAGAACATTTGATAACAAAGTTTCCTGGTGATTGATAAGAAAATTTGGAATAATCTATTTTGTGGGAGAAAGATCCATTTGATGATGGACTAAAGAAATCAAATGGGCTCCAAGCAACTTCTTCTATGTAAGTAGTTAAACGTGAAGGAACATACAGACCCATTTTTAGTGCCTTTCCTTCCTCTTTGTTGTCAGGGCCTCATAATCTATTCCTAGCTGGGCAGATGTATTGTTTTAGCCTTTAAGTCAAGACACAGGAGAACAGTCCATGAATATGAAATAAACTAATGGGACATAAATATAAAAAAACTCCTGGAAGTAATAAAACTCAAAGGCAATGACTATCTGAGGAAGCCTGGCAGCCACTTAAATGGATATTGTATTCTGTGGCTCCTTATAACCTGTCAAACTCTAAATCACTCTCTCAATTGCCAAACTATGAACATCAGAAAAAGAATGTTTTATCAGTAATTTTTTCTGGTTGACTGTAATCTAAGAGGCAGGCCTACAGGGAAACATTTCAGAGCAGAGGTGCCATGCTTTGATCACATGCTGGTAACAGCATTAGAGTAATTGAAAAAGGACAGTTTTGTTGTGGTCTTTTCCTAGACACTAAGAGAGTGAATGCCCTCAGGAGGTCACCTTTCTAAATAGGAAAAGTTACATTTCAAATAATGTTCCTAGAACAGACACCTTTGAAAGGGCAGACTATTTGGTAAAAACATTATGCTAAAAATTATATCACCTACTTGTTTGGGAGGCTTTTCCTTATTAAAGCACAGGATTGGGCCTGTCACGTGGCTTCAGAGATACTAGCAGAGGGCTAGAGAAAGCATCTTCTGCAGAGGAAGCGTGCTTTGTGCGAACAGTCTGTGAAATTAGTGTCCTGAGAAGAGCAGGGCGTCACAAATGAGAAACAAGGGGCTGGGGAGCGGTTGTACAGAGAAACCACCCACATTTTATGGAATGTTTCCTAATAAGTAGCAAGAAAACGGTTCCTAATGCTGAGAAGACTAGGATAGCATGAGCAACCATTTCCTTTTCCCTTACAGCTCTTTGTCCTGAAGCCTTTGCAAGCACTTCATCATAATGAGAAAACAAATTGACAAATAAAGCCAACAAAAAACTGACATCATCTACCCAGGGGTCTTGAATTACTATTTTCTTCACTCTGGCTGCATGAATGGGCTGGTTCCTGGAATGAGTCTGTGAGGACATGAGACTATAAAATGCTACAGAAACGAACATGGCTTAGATTTGGGGAAAAGTTTTATGGGATTTTCTTCATTACCGGACATGCTTTTTTTCTTAAAGCTTTAATCATTAGCCTTTTTCTTGTCTAGTTATTAAAAAACATTCCATAAAATGTGGGTGGTTTCTCTGTACAACGCCCGCCTGCCCCCCACCCCCCAGCCCCTTGTTCCTCATTTGTGATGCCCTGCTCTTCTCAGGACACTGATGTCACAGACTGTTTGCATAAGGCATGCTTCCTCTGCAGAAGATGCTTTCTCTAGCCCTCTGCTAGTATCTCTGAAGCCACATGACAGGACTAATCCTGTGTTTCAATAAGGAAAATCCTCCAAACAGTTAAGTGACAAAATTTTTTACCATAAAGTTTTTGCAAAATAATCTCAATAAAGAGAATTACTTTGATATCTTATTAGCTGTGATTATCCTTATGCTCCTTCTCCCAGGTATCTCATACAAAAGGATTATACTAATATTGGCTTTATGTTATTATTATCTCATTTCTGGTTCTGGTGGAGATCAGTTTCTTATTATGGTTAAATGTCTTTGGTTAAATGTTTGTCCCCAACATCACAGACCACTGCAGGCCCTGAACCTGGACTGGTCACAGCCTCCCCAGCCCAAGAACTGGCTGAGGTTCCTTCACAAGGCAGAGAATCAGAAGAGCCATGGCCGCCATGGTCTACCTCCTCGTGTGACTTCATATACAGCTTCAGTCTGCTTTCTACCAGGCTGAATCGAGAGCTACAGTGTCCATCTGAGTCCTGGCAGGGAGCAGAATTACACCACAGTCCCTCAGCTGCCCTTAAGGGAATGTCCTTCTGTTTCTCTTGCAGTGAGTTGTCTTCTGCAACACCAGAAGCATTAGGAGGTGGCTCCAAGGGTCCTTGTAGGGAACCTATTTTCTTTTCCTCTGGTCTTGCTGCCTTTGCTTTCTTTCTGAGAGACCAGTTTTTCAAACTGGCCACACCATTTCTCAACCATGTGGTGGGATGGAGAGTTACAGAATGTGTTTGTGAATGTCGCTCTTTGGTGTCCCTTTCTGTGTAAGACAGGCAGCTGCTGGCCTGTCCTATTGAGGGACCAGGCAATTCAGAAACAAGAATGGAACTGCTAGAGCTTGGAGAAAACTTTTCCTGTTGTCTTTGAGCCTGATAAGTGCAATCTGTTGGAGGGGAAGTTTCAGTGGGTGTAAACACGGAGTGTTCCGAAATCTGAGAGAAAGCACTGTCCTGGGAGCTCACTGGTGTGCTTGAGGGGGAAGTGCCTGGAGACGATAAGCTGGAATAGCTAGTCCTTGGGCAAAGGGTTAATCTTGGGGGTAAAACTTTCTCTGTGTTTTGGTTTGTGGCACTACTCTTGCCCACCTCAATCCCCAGGATCAAACTCTGGTTAATAAGCTTTTGTCCCTCTATTTGCAAAGACTTATGCCGTTTGAGGTAATCCTCCTCTTCATGCAAGAGAACAGATTCCCAGCTGCTTTTATGCTGCTTATTAGAACAAATCCCCCAGAGAAGGGGCAGTTTGCCTTTCTGGTCATCTATGTTGGGCTCTGAGCAGCGCCGTTGTTTTCTTGAACTGTTGAGGGTATCTGCTGTGTGTGTTGGGGAGTATCCAGATGTATCCACATCAAACAGCTGATTCCTATAATGATCCTGGCAGGACACAGACATGGCCAATGGCTTGGACTTACACAAAAGTTTCTTGCAATTTCCTTCATTACGAGACAAGCTTTTCTTCTTAATGTTTTGATTAGTGAAATTTTTCTTGCTGGTATTAGTGCTTGTGAGTAAACTCTGTTTATAACATATCTTGCCTCCTTCCTGGAGGGGCTGTTTCTGCTTTAGATAGTCCCCATCTTTTTGACAGAGAACTGCATCACAGCTGGACTTGCGTAGCTTTTTCTGATAAAACTCCCTGAGATAGGAAAGCTTTGATTCCAGGTGGTAGATGCTGGGCTCTGAGCAGTGCCGGTTTCGCCTCACACTTTTTGCAGCTTCTGCTGCGGCTGTGGACAGGTGGCTGCGTGTGACAGACAGGGCCTTGGCAGGATCCTGCAGGGGGATATTTCTGCACACTCTAGCAAACGCTGGCTTGGATTCAAGAGGTTGTTCTATTTGAGCATCATCTTCTTTAGAATGGTCTGAGTCAAAGTCATTCAGGGTTAATGGGTCTTCCAATTCAGGTTGGTCAAGGTCGTAGTCGCTGAATGTTAAAATAGAGTCCATGCTTCTGCTCCCCTGGCCAAGTTTCTTTACTATGTCACTGCATGGGCCATCAACATCCTCATTTAGTTCATTTTCTAAGCTGTCATAAGAGGAGTCACTCAGTTGGAAGCGAGAAATATCTGTCAAAAAATCAAACCATGATTAACATTTTTACTAAGCACAAATACTGCTCACACAGCACTAAAAACCAACTATAGTGCTTAGTTTAATTCTCTTTTCATGTACTCCTATTCTTAAGAAATAAGAAAATATTTTATAATCTTCACAAATGTTAGTGTAGAATAAAAGAAAAAGCCCCTTTGGGATATTCTAGGTTTTTCTCAGGTCCTAATGAATGGTCTTTCCTTAAGTAAGATTTTCTCAAAGCAATGAACATGTCATAAGACCAAAAAATGATAAGAAATATGAAGAAATTAATGTCAGATATACCTAGATTCTGAATAAGACTCTGCCTTCTAACATGGATTGTTAGTTGATGTACAATCAACTAACTCTAGTTGTAGAGTATCAATTTACTAACCTATTATTCTTTTTTACAGAGTTCTTTAATACCCATTATTTTATTTAATATTTACAAAACCTGCAAAGATATTATTTTCATCCACATTTTATAGATGAAGACACTGATGTTCAGTGGCATGAAGTCAGTGGTCAAAGTAACATAACTAGTAATAGGTGGTACAGGAATTCCTGTTCTGGAAGGCTCCAGGAGAATCTCTGTCCCAGCGTCTTCACAGACATGTGACTGTATTTCAGAAAAAACAAATTCACAATACCTGAAGCATTTCCTCTAGTGTCACATCTCCCTGAAACCTCTCTAAAAAGGGAAGTGATTTCTTCTCCAAATACTCTACAGCAATTTTCAATCAGAAATTGTAAAAGCAGGGTAATCTATACAAAAAAAGGGGACAAAAATGAAGTGCCAGTTTTAATTAAACATGTATATAAATCACATTTCATATATAAATTCTGATTTTAACAACAATAAAGCAAATGTGTCCTAAGAAGAATTCATATCTGTTTTAAAGTGTATGAAATAGTTTCCCCTACAAAACTATGATACTTTCAAGAATACATTAGGTACTGGGCATAGAAATTAATATTTTTTTTAGTTATTGGTGCACCTTTCCTGGAAGTACTGCCATACCAGGTCGATGTGTGGAGTGGACGGAGCAAGCTCCTATTCCAACTCCCTGCTCCAAAAATCCACTCAATATATTGTCCTCTGATAGAGGATGTTCCAGACACTAAACTGACAAAAACTAATACTACCCTTGATCTTAGCCAAAAGGCCAAGAAGCGATCATAGAAATTAATTTTAATCAGTGCACTGAAGTTATGACTTGTGGCTTTGGCCTGTGTTAACATTTATACCAATGGCTCTCTATCTTTAATAAAAATCAGAGCCACTTAAAACATTCTTACTAAGGTCTTGGGTGAAGAAATATACTTTGTTATTAAAATTTTAAGGCCATTATTAGACAAAGAATTCTCAAAAGCATTCTTATGTAAAGGGCAGGTTGTCATAAGCTTGGGCAGTAGGATCCTCTGCAGATGTATCATGAAGGAGAAGGACAGCTAGAAAGAAAACCTGTTTCCTGACTAGTCTTTAACCACGCACTTGACTGAATAGGGTACGTGGTCACTGCCTTCCACTGGGCTCTCTAACTAGAAGTGCTTCAGGGAAGAGATAAGAGTTTATTAGAGAGCTATGCACTTCCACTGCGATCTCTCTATAGTTTCCCGGTCCTAGCAGTTGAGGCCAAGGGTCAGGAGAAATAATGACAGCAAAAGAAAGTGGTATCTCCAAACACTTTATTAACTGCCAGGAACTATAGGGATGTAATTTTTCAGCAACTACTATAGCATCAACACTTCTACTTTTTCAGATAAAAATGCTGTTGGTCAGTGTAATTGACTTTGCTCAAGATTATACCTTTGACAAGTGGTGGGATAAGAATGAACCTTGGCTTCCCTAACTCTTTTTTTTTTTTTATTTTAAATTATATCAGCTGCTTTCTTATCTTTAATATCATATGGTTTAAGTCAGTCATAGTATTTAGACTCCTTAAAGGGAAAAGAGAAGTAAATAAATTGCTATCACTTTTCTATTTGACAAATCACTTTATAAGGATAGAATAAATCATTCCATAATAAACTTAAATTTATAAGGAAGTATACTTAGGTTATTTAAGGAATAGTCTTCAAAATTAATCCCCCAATTTTCAGTTTCAAAATGGGGATTCAATCTCCCAGGGCATAAAATGAAAAAAATTCATTACCTTTTTTGTAAATTCATTTTCTAGTTCTGGGCTATAAGAAGTAGGAGGCCAAAGAACGCTTGGAGCAATACACACGGCTAAATTAAATGCATTCATCTGATTGGATGAGGAATGTTGCTCAATGTTGTGTAATACCCCAAAAAGATACCTCAGGAGAACAACATTGGCTCTTGGAAGCTGGTCTAATAGCCTAAAGACAGAAAAATGCACTCTTTAAGCAAGACATTTCATTGAAAACTTGTAAAGACAGGCAATCCTAACTGGGTATAAGGAAGAGGGTGAATCAGGAACCCAGCTCAGATCTGCAAGTTTCAGTTAGTTAGCAGGATACTCAGCAAAGTGAGGGCTGCCTGTACAGAAAGAGAAAGAAACAATGGAGATTTGTTTTTCTGTATTTTTGTATATGTCTTAAGAGTCAATGAAAATATACAAATGAAGAAAAATGTCTCATCTAAACAAACAAAAAAATTGCCTGAAATATTTCCCTGAGAGGCAGCATAATGTGTGTAAACTTAGGCAAATCCTGTAACATTATAGAATATTCTTGACCTAAATGCACAATAACCTTTCTGATAAAATTAACGCATTGACTGCTACACAAAGAAACCTTTTTCCCCCTTGCTCCCATGGTGTTTTGTAGGTCAAGAGACATGCGAGTTATATATACTTCAGCCCCTGGCTCAAAACTGGCCTAAGTTAAATATAATTCACATGGCATTTAATGTGTTAAACAGTAATTAAATTTAAAGTGCCCGTCCATTTTCAGGTAGCAACACAGTAAGGCTATCTCTTACTGAGAACCCAAACCTCAGCTATAAATACGTCTAGGTCCATTCTGAGGGTTTATGCCCTGCTCCAGCAGCTTCTAAGGTTGATTTTGTCCAAATCTTATTTCTTTGCTATTGCTTTCACATATAACACAAACTTATAGTAGTATATTTTCTACTTTTCCAATTTGGTAATTGGTAAGGGATTTTTTTTTTTTGTTGTTGTTTTTTTGAGACAGAGTCTCACTATGTAGCCCTCAGTAGAGTGCTGTGGCATCACAGCTTACAGCAACCTCCAACTCATGGGCTTAAGGGATTCTCTTGCCTCAGACTCCCAAGTAGCTGGGATACAGGTGCCTGCCACAACGCCCGGCTATTTTTTGTTGCAGTTGTTTAGCTGGCTCGAGCCAGGTTCGAACCCACCAACCCCAGTGTATGTGGCTGGCGCTGTAACCACTGTACTATGGGTGCTGAGCTGGTAAGGGATTTTTAAAATGATTATTCACTACAAATGACCCTTTGCTACTATCCTGAAAATATACATGAACTGATATCGATGACTGTTGCTTTTTTTAAAAAAAGAATTTGCAACCTGTAGAAAACAAGGTCGTCTGACTCCCACTTGACCAAATAGCAGAAAAGCCTTTCTTCAGTATTATTATATTAGGTATAGTTTTGTAAGGATAAATTATGAAGGACTTTGAAATAGACCAAAAGATTACTGGGTGTATTCAATGGAAAATAAGGCATATAGTAATTACATGCTTCTAGGACACTGTGGGGTCCCCTAAGCCTTTTCACAACAAGAGCTACTTTACAACTCTGCACGTCGTAGATAACTTATAGCAGTGTACATAGTACTTTGTTAAAGACCTAAATATTCTGTCTGGTGGAGAGACAATTGATTTATCTGCTCCCCTGCTCTGGTAGCAAAAGCCAGTTTTACATCTTTCTATAAATTAATTTCAGTATTTCTGATTAAACTACTTAAGTTATGACAGCTTGAAATCTATGAAGATGGTTGCAACATCTTATTGGTTCCTGTATCAATTAATAATTTAAATAACATCTTTCACTTATGTTTATTTGTATATTTGCACAAGAGTCATAATATCACCCCCTTAAAAAAAAAATCACCCTTCAAAAGCTATGGACAATGAGCAACCAAATACAGAATTTGATGCTATCTGAATGTTTTACTCCAAACTATAATGAAAGTGGAGGTAGCATCTTTTTAGATGGCTTTAGTTTCTGGTGTCTTCAAAGGACTATAAAAGATGTTTATCAATAGCAGTATATGGATAATTCATATTTGACAAGCACATGGAAACTTTTGAGTTTTCATTACTGAGTTTTCATAGAACTGGAAGTATTGCTTTTTGTTAGTGGACATTTCTTTCCTATTCTTTTATCATGTAAAAAACATCCAGGAATGGATGTAGTGAGTTCTAACAGCTGCCCTTTGCTTGAGTAGAAGCAGTGCATTCTTTGTGATCAGACTGAGACTTTGCTACTCTTGTTTTCCTTGATACTTCTCAAGGAGTTAACCAATTCTCTGCTGTGCTTCTGCAAAACTCGTCAAGTATCTCTGGCATAGCACTGATTATATTGCAGGATTACTGTAAGTCTTGGCTTATCTATCTTTACCAAACTAAAGTCCTTTAGAAGAAGGAACAGGTCATTTTCTCCGTATGACTTCAAGTTGCTCAATAAATTATTTAAGGAGTTGTCTGGTTAGTTAAATATTTACCAAAATTAAGATCATAAACTGTAGATTGGGCCTTGAGTATTAGTTAGTGAACTAATGAATTACAGCTACTAATTAATTCAGATATGCAGAGGGTGTACAATGTTCAAGTATTCCATGTTAATAGAAGTAGGGGAGAGATAATAACAATCAAAAGGTAGTATAATTCTATTTTAAAACTGTTCTCCATGAAAATGACTTTGATTTTTAATAGAAAAGCTTATAAGATATAAATTTTTCATAAGTATTTTTGAGACATGACCAAATTAGAAAAATTACCTTTGAATCGTATTTATTTTCTCTTCATCATTTCCTTGATCCATTACACAGACCCAGTGATCATAGAGATCTGATGAAAAAATACTTCCTGGAATATTTCGTAGAAAATCCTTACATAGATGAGAAAACAAATATTTTAAACCATTATTCTCATGCCAAACATGTATTAGAGGAGTCAGAAATAAAACATCTTGTTGAAAAGTTCAGTTAAATCCTCCCTTCCGTTTAACTACAAAGAGCTCTACTACAATTCTCCACTGACTTGTGGACAAGGAAACACATGCTTTGATATTTTCCTAACAAAAAGCCACTGGGATAACTGAGGGCTGGATTATAGTGAGAAAGATAAAGGACAACTGATTTAGGTGGAACCTCCTGTATGCACATATTTTATCAAACTAGTTCATCATGACAGGGTATGGCAGTAAAGCATTCTAAGTCTTCTTTTTTCCTCTCCTTAACTGGCTAGTTCCAAGTAATGCACCAAGTTATCTGTGAGGTTCATAATCTGGCAATCATTCATTCAGTCATCCTATATGTGCTTATATATATACGCCAAGCACTGCTTGAGGTACTAGGGATAGAAAAGTGAATAAAAAATAGTTTCTGTTATCTTAGAACTTTATATTCCTTTGGCATTGGTGCACAACTGCATCAAGAGGTTTACTTAAGGTTTTCTCCTGTATTCTGTATGGAAGGGTTCTCACATAAAGCATTCCCGGTGATAGCTGGCTCTGTGAGCACCCCCATGCCTGATGTACACTAAGTGACATGTTCATGGTGCATTATCCTTTCTTGGAGACCCTAATGTGGTGAGACCACTGGTGGGGTTGGGTGTGCTCATACCAAACCACAACACCAACAGGATACAACCAAAAGCATTTGTTGTTTGGCTTTTGTTTACAAAAGCTTAAAAGTGAACAAATTTTGGTCCTGATCCTAGACAGTTGATTATAGGCCAACTCTTTCCATTGCTTTTGGTATGTATTAGCAACACCAAGCTTGCAGTATGATCTCCATCTCAGTGAACTGTAGGCAGAGCGGACTCACTTCATGTGTAAGCACTATACCTACGGTTGGCTGCTTACTTGCAATTTCCTGTTTCCAACATAGAAATAGGTGAAAGTCTGCAATTGGACAATTTTAACTCTTGCTGGAAAACCAAATCAATAACTTTATGTGCCTTATAGAAGTCAACACATAACTTGTTACTTATATCATGTTCCATATCATTAATATGGAAGCTGTGATAACTTATTGTTACAGTTAGCTGACCATGTGGGCATCCTCCTCACTTATGAGCTTCTCCAGGGTAGGGACAGACCTTCTTTGTAAACATCAATGCCAAGCGAGGTCCCAGCCATAGTAGATGTCATTACAGAACTGCTGCTAATGTCATATGGCCAAACATTAATGAGGGACAAGAGAACGCCAGTCAACTGTAAATGAAATTCAAAGGTAATTTTAAGAATCTCTTTGCCATCATGTCACTTTAATACCATTTATTTTCTTTTTAGAGTAGTTAACAAGAAGGAAGATGGACTGATTCAAAGTCTTCCTCTGTTCTACAATTTCTTTCAGTAGAAATGTACCTGGATACTTGTGATTCAGGTGTACCATCACAAAGTCACCTCTTCTTGGGTAAAGCTATTGAGTTTTCATAATACCAAACTAATTTTAGCTGTTGCACCCACTTTAAAAGTCAGATTTAGAAGAGGCAAAATCTGTTATTTCAAAATGCAGTAGTGACAATAGCTCTTTTAAGATCTCAGTGGAAAACATACTTATGATCTGTCTTGAAGAAAAACATCATTCAATCTTAAACCTACACTTGAAAGATAATTTGGTAACATCTCAATGAACTCTCCCACAGCTGGAATAATAAGTTATAAAATACAACCATCATCATAGCTGAAAGGGATGTGAGATGTAGTTCTGATTTGCAATCACCAGCTCATGGCGCTCAACTGAAGATCTCTTTCCCTCCCAAACCAGAGGTTAGGCCATCAGCAGAGCTCCAAAATTCATTTCAGATGAGATCCTGCAGGATTAAATATGAGCTTTTCCTCAAAGATCTAATGGAATAAAGTTACGGTATCTCAAGCAATTTTTGTCCAATTACAGTTTGAAGAGTTGAAATTATATTTAAGCAAAACTAGCATAAGTGAAAAATTAAAGAAAAACTTTAAGTAGCATTTCAAAACAGTCTTAACATGAAACAAAACACAAGCTCACAAAATTTTGGTAAAAATTATGTGTTTTGCAACCACTTGGAAGAAATGGGAATAAAATGCAGTTATATGATAAAACTTCAATTACTTGGAACCCATTTAGCCACTCTTCAATCATTTTGAATCATTTTTTAAATCTTTTTGTTTTTAGAGAAATATTTATATAATCCTAAACACAATTTAATGCTTTTAGAACTATGCTCCTTTGCAATAGCCTCAAAAATTTTGCCTCAAATTTTAAGTAGCATGGTGCTGTGAAGAACAGCATATGAGAATATTTTTCTCAGACAGGGTTTACCTTAAAGGTTAAGACTGATAGAAGGAAACCTAATTATATGAAGAAAAAATACAAAAACAACTCACCCTGCAGTTATATCCTTGGCACATATAATTGGCTAAGCATACCATGTACATCTTTACTGTTTTTTTAGGATTGAGGAGTAATTATAAACCCTGTACAAAACAATAACCCTACTTCAAACTTTCTGACTTTACCCCTAAAGTCTATAGCAAGGTTTGCTAAAGAACAGGCATAGCCCATTTCTGAAGAAACACCTGGTTGCACATAAAGTCGTGAAGTAAGATCTATAAGCAGCTGGCCACTCAGCTGTAAGGTTCTTCTTCATCATAGTTTCCTTAATCTGCCTCAGGCTCTGAGATGCAGGCTGGGGCTTTGTCTCTGTCCCTGGCTCTGGTGCCTTCCAATACTTTGGGAGATAAGAGCCTAAGACAGTTTGCAGAATCTATTGCTACGATCAAAAGCTCTACTTAAAGCTGGTTTTAACTCTAGGTTTTAAAAAAACATAGGGCATTTCAAAGAATGTGCGGCAAAAATTATTTTAGAACTCAATAACCTGGTATTATAACTGACGATGTAACTTAAGTAATAAGAGCTGAAAGGTAAGACCATAAAGAATGTCAAATGGGTAAAGGTAAAGGAAAAGCCAGACGTTGAAGTCATTTCTATTCAGCTTTTAAAGTAAAAGGAATTAGGGCATAAGGGAAGGAGTATCTGTGGCATGACGTGAACAGAATATTCAGCTGTCTCAGCAATTTTCTGTTTCAATTGTAAGGCAAATATTATGGTAAACACCTGTTAACAACTTTCAAAGGTTTAACAAAAGTTTACTTTTGGAAACCTTCACTAGGAAGGTAGTTGCTAGATAGTGAAGAGATCATCACGAGCAGGAATGTTTGTTTTGGTAAACTTGTGTTTTGATTTCTTTACATTTTAATTAAATTATTTTTTACATGGGGTGGCAGAAGTGAAGATAAGATCAGTGTGGAATTGAAAAAAAAAAAACAAAAAACATTTAAAAAGCATATTTGACATGTCCTATCATAGGTGGTAGCTTCTAAAGTCCAGCATTGACTTTGTGAATTTTTTTTAACATTGTTCTGATTCTAAATCTATTATAGGTATAGAAATAATGTTCATAATGGTAAAAAAAAAAAAAAAAAAAAATCATGCTCCAGAGCTACACCATGGGGTAAGAGAGAACTTCGCCTACCTTTAAGACACATGCTAACACAAAAGCAGTTTCACAGTCTAGTTGTACTTCGACTCCAGAATTCAGTTTCTCTTTTAGTTCTCTGCAGGATTTCATATTGGCTGGTTGCCTAAAGATGCCTTTTGTGAGTGGTCCTTTTTCATTGAGAAACAAAAGCACATCCTATGGGGAAGCAAAGGGGAAAACAAATAGCACTTCACACAAACAGCTCTGTTTGGCTGCCAGAGGCCAGGGCATGCTACAGTAAAAGCTCTGGAGGACAGGAACTGGCTGGTTGGCTGGAAGTATTAAGATCAATTTTTTGGAGAACAGATGGTGATTACTAGGGGCTGAGGTAGTTGGGGGGAGGGTTAAGGAGATGTGAGTCAAAGGATATGAAATTTCAATCAGATAGGGTCTACTTTATAACATTGTAACTACTGTTAACAAAAATTCATTGTATTCTGAAAAACTGCTAAAAAAAGATCTTAAGTGTTTTCTAATTTTACTTTCTTTGAATCTCTATGATCTCTGTGTAGGAAGAGAATGGGTTTTGGAGAGAAGCAATCCATGGGATTTGCAACCTAGTTATGCCATGTATTTATTGTGTAACCTCGGGTAAAGTTCTGGGACTTTACAAAATTTGTAAAGTAGGGATGATGATACAATAATAAAAAACCCGTAAATTTGCTGTGAAGGATAAAACCATAGTGTGTATGGTTTTATCTAATGGATGGCACCTACAGGTGCATGATACAGCATCAAATGCCATACGTGCAGCATAGTGCTTAGAGGATAAATACGCTCTGCCTAGCAGTGATCAATTTAATGTATCAGTTAGAGAGAATATAGACTCAGTGGCTTTCATCTGACCCATTTTATATGCAGAAGATAAATAAGTGCCAGAGACTGTATCTTTTTGCTGAAACATCTGAAATACAAATAAAATAGTTCCTAAAACTCAAGTCTAAGGTTGAGTATTCTCTGCTACTAAAGTGATAAAATACTTTCAGAACAATCTGGAGTTTAAGAAACGATTTATGAGGGATAATGAAGATTCCCTGTCTACAGAGTAAAATCTATAATTTAACTGAGCAGGCTTTTGTGGTTCTTTCCTGTAATCAGCACACCAGGTTATTTCTTCATATTATGTCTTCCTTAAGTTTCTACAATAGCTAAATCAGATTTTTATATTTGATGTAATAATAATAAAGATTCTTAGTCAAAACCAGGGCTATAGCGTTTCCTTCTGGTAGCAGAATTGTCTTCAGGGTTTTCCCTTCCAAAATCCCCTTTCCCATTAATTTATAGGCCAAAATGAGCCTTACCAAGATAGGTCTGGGAAGATTGTCATTCTCACAAATATTTGGCAGAGAAACTCCAAAGAGCTGTCCTGCCGCAGGAGATGTTGGTGGTGACACAGGGAAGTTGTCCAGGTGAGTGGTAGAACCTCGCCAAAAAGACCAGTTTATGATAGATCTTCTCCTTTTAAATGTCTTATGACCGGAATCTAAGAAAAGAGTGAGACTATTAGCAAAACTAGTTTAATTCGCTTAACATTACTTTTATAATTTCCTGTTTACAGTATGTTCATCATGATGGCTCAAAGTGAAACCTTTTGCGATTGATGATTCAATCTATAAGATTTCATAATAATATTTCATAAATTAAAGAAGACTCAATGAAGGAAGAAACAAATGTTTAGGTTCTCCTATCCATTTGGGGGACACTGGTTTGTTTAACTTGAGTTTTAGAAGTAAATTTTCAGAGGTGAAAAAATTCCCTTATTGATTGTAATAGCTTAAAGCAAAAAGCATTACAGACCAACACACACATTTTCCAATTTTAATGATGAGACTAGGCAGACAAAAAAGTTTAAATTGGATCATAATTAAATAGTGAGAAAGAAAAAGTAAGAAGAGAGGAAGGAGAGAAGAGGAGGGGAAGGGGTAGTGGAAGCAAGAAGAGGATAAGATGACTGGGAGAGGATAAAGGAGAAGAAGTGGGGCAGTAAGGAGGAAGGAAGTGTCTCCAGAAAGGGCAGTAAGGAGGAAGTGTCTCCATAAAGAAGTTCTCCAGAAAGGGCAGTAAGGAGGAGGAAGTGTCTCCATAAAGATGTTCTCCAGAAAGGGCAGTAAGGAGGAGAGAAGGGTCTCCGTAAAGATGTTCTCCAGAAAGGGCGGTAAGGAGGAGAGAAGTGTCTCCGTAAAGATGTTCTCCAGAAAGGGCAGTGAGGAGGAGGAAGTGTCTCCATAAAGATGTTCTCCAGAAAGGGCAGTAAGGAGGAAGTGTCTCCGTAAAGATGTTCTCCAGAAAGTGCAGTAAGGAGGAGGAAGTGCCTCCATAAAGATGTTCTCCAGAAAGGGAGGTAAGGAGGAGAGAAGGGTCTCCATAAAGATATTCTCCAGAAAGGGCAGTAAAGAGGAAGTATCTCCATAAAGATGTCCTCCAGAAAGGGCGGTAAGGAGGAGAGAAGTGTCTCTGTAAAGATATTCTCCAGAAAGGGCAGTAAGGAGGAAATGTCTCCATAAAGATGTTCTCCAGAAAGTGCAGTAAGGAGGAGAGAAGTGTCTCCATAAAGATGTTCTTCAGAAAGGGGCGGTAACGAGGAAGTGTCTCCATAAAGATGTTCTCTAGAAAAGGAGGTAAGAAGGAGAGAAGTGTCTCTGTAAAGATGTTCTCCAGAAAGGGCAGTAAGGAGGAAGTGTCTCCATGAAGATGTTCTCCAGAAAAGGCGGTAAAGAGGAGAGAAGTGTCTCTGTAAAGATGTTCTCCAGAAAGGGCAGTAAGGAGGAAAGAAGGGTCTCCATAAAGATGTTCTCCAGAAAGGGTGGTAAGGAGGAGAGAATTGTCTCAGTAAAGATGTTCTCCAGGAGGGCGGTAAGGAGGAAGTGTCTCCATAAAGACGTTTTCTAGAAAGCAAGAAGTTTTCATTACCTGATGCCTGCTCTGCTCCTGAGAACACAGACAGAAAGCTAATGTCCTACATTTTTTCCGTTGCTACTTTAAAGACTTTGGTGTTTCTTTTCAGTTCTCAACTTTAAAAAGTATGTTTAAGGTAGTATGGATGGATGCAAATATGAGTAAGACTTGCCCTTGCAAATGAAGTTCATAATCTAGTAGAGACTGAGGCTTGTCATGGTGGGGATCAAAACAAGTATATTAACAAATAAAATGTCATATGGGAGGAACAAAGTACGAAAGGTATCAGAGGAAAGTAAGTCCTGCCTACCTGGCAGGAGGGAGGGGATTGATCTTGGAGGTATTTGCATTTGATTCATGTTTTTTTTTTTTTTTTTTTGAGACAGAGTCTTACTTTGTCGCCCTCGGTAGAGTGCTGTGGCATCACAGCTCACAGCAACTTCCAACTCTTGGGCTCAAGTGATTCTCTTCCCTCAGCCTCCTAAGTAGCTGGGACTACAGGCACCCCCCACAATGCCCTGCTACCTTTTTTTTTTTTTGTAGCAGTTGTCATTGTTGTTTAGCTGGCCTAGGCTGGGTTTGAACCCACCAGCCTCCGTGTATGTGTCTGGTGCCATAACCACTGTGCTACAGGCGCCGAGCCTTGATTCATATTTTTAATGAACTAGATTTTAAAAGATCTTGAGGAAGCGGGAGAGAGAGAAGGATCTAGCATAGTGACTCACAAATAGTTAAGAACTCAATCACTTTTGAACAACAGTTGAAAATGAGGGATTTAAGTTGAAAAAGACAGCATGAAGAAAATAGGTAGAAGTAGGAAAGGTCAACAGTAAATTATACTTTCATGATACCACAGTGTAAAAACATTTTTTGTGTCAGCTGTGTCTAATTTTAACAAAAAAGTTAACAGATTTGCACAAGATTTGATACATAAAAAGACAGTTCTGTAAGGTTCCACTTCTAAAAGTGGCTGACCTCCCTGTCCCTTCCCTGCAACACACACACACAGCTAACAACTATAAACTCTGGACAAACACATCAAACAACTTACCTAAAGACTCTAAAGCAGGCATCCTCAAACTGCGGCCCATGGGTGACATGAAGCAGTGTAAATTGTATTTGTTCCTGTTTTGTTTTTTACTTCAAAATAAGATATGTGCAGTGTGCATAGGAATTTGTTCATGTTTTTTTTTTTTTTTTTCCTTTTCTTTAAACTATAGTCCAGCCCTCCAACAGTCTGTGGCACAGTGAATTGGCCCCCTGTTTAAAAAGTTTGAAGACACCTGCTCTGAAGAGTGACCAAAACAGGGGAGAACTAGAGGCCCAAGTTCGAACTGGAAGAAGGGAATGCCGTGACAATGGGTTTTAGATCCTTAGAGCTTTCAGCCTTAAGACAGGCCCAGGGTAGTGGAGGCAACTAAAGTTAGAGAGATACCTGTACTCTGACTGGCTTGAAGAACTAGTGAACTGAGAGGTACCCAGGGCAACTGTAAAGTGAGGGGGGGGACCCCAGGAAGGATAAATCCTGACAGTGGGAGCCCCAGATATAGTGTGTACGCTCTGCCCCAGTCTCTGGCTGACCTGTGAAGCTTGCATTTGTGGGGCAGATTCAAAATGGCAGACAGTGAAGGTTAACAGACAGAGCTCTAAGGAGCCCCAGTGAGCAGGCAGTGCCCACTCAGGTTTGACTCCATTTTCTCCAGGGAGAGTGCATGGGAATTAGTCATTGAATTCTCCTGTGTGACATTTTCTTTCTGATACGCAAAGTTCAGGTTCAGCTCCTAATATTCCCTGACAATGAAACACTGAGAGGTGAGCTTTTCAAGGAGGACATGGTCAGCAGTGTCAAAGGCTAATTTCCAAGAAGACTTCTGTATTGCTTTATTATTATTATGTAACTTCACATTTTACTTCAACAGAATAACTTATTTGGACCAAATATTTAAAAAGCCAAGTTGTGGAAGGAAAAGTAAATAATTAACATTTTACCCTATGGCCTCAGACCGTATCTGTCTTCACCTCACCTTACTGCCCTGAAGGTGCTCGCTTCACCTTTTTTGGTGAAATACAGCGAGCACATCATCACGTAACACTCAGGTGTGAAAAGCTCTTTGGCTCTAGAGTCAGGAGTCCACATGGATCCTGGTTCAGTTACTTATTTGGGTGAATTACTTCTTTTCCTCAACTTTCAAAGTAAAAATTAAAACTTGCCTATTCCTCAGAAATTTACTGAAAGGATTCTGTACGAAAATGTCTGAAAAGTACTACTTTTCTCAGGTTGTAAGTCACAGAAATCTAGATTAAAGCCATCAAGGCACTAGTAGCCTCCTCCTGAGGGGGACCTCCCCTCTGCACCCACTGTCCATTTGCTTTCACAGCCTTCGCGAGGTCTGTAGACGTGAAGGAGCATCAATACTCTGCTTAGCTAAAGCACTTTCTTCCTGCCCTGCCACCCAACCTCTGCCACCCTAAACAACAGAAAACCAAACTCTTTATTAAATTTAAGAAGAGGTCCCTATATGTCTACCAATATCAATCTGTGCAAATGTTTGTTTAATATGTACTTGAAAGTTGTACTCACTCTGGTTTGTTCACATTTAACCCGATTTTATTTCTAAGACTATCAGATTGATTTTTTTTAGCTTTTACACACTTCTTAAGATGAATGCTCTGTCACGAAGTGTCGACAGAAGACAAAGTAGAGCTTGAGTCCTCTACTTTACCATAAATACTTTCAGCTGTAGCCATGTCTTTTATTTATAGCATTCAGTCTGAGAGTTCCGGTTCCCTCTGGGACTGAGAAAAAAATTTCATTAAGGTTTACTTTCTTGCATTTTTTTGCGGTTTTTGGCCAGGACTGGGTTTGAACCCGACATCTCCAGCATATGGGGCTGGTGCCCTACTCCTTTGAGCCACAGGCACCGTGCCCTCTTGCATAGGTTTTAATGCAAAGCTCTTTCTCAATGTTAAAAGCTGATGAAAAAGCATGCTATTACAAAATAAGGGTGATGTAATTGTAAAGCCAAATAAAGTCATGTAAACTTGATTTCCTAGATAATTCTGCTAAGATTCAGGCTAGTGTTTTCTCATGCTTTAATTAGGAAAATGAATATTAAAATTTACAATTCTTAAAACTTTGTGCTTGTATAATAACCATAGCCACAATAAACTTTAATTAGAAATTCTGTTCTGGGCATATAGCTCCCCAAATTAATAATACATACCCCCAACTTAGAGTAGGCAACACATGGGGAGAAGAGTGGAATGAAGGGCAAACAGATGATGTATCCTGTGTCTGCCATCTCCCTTAAAGGTTCAGTTCAGGCTGGAACTCCCCACTCCACTCAATTTTTTCCATACCAGGGTGACTAAGTCATTCAATCTTTCATTTTACCTCTGTCCAGTTCTATCACTGGACTAAGCACCCTGGGATGAGTTCCCAGATCTTAAGAAGCTCATAGCATAAAGATACATATATACAAATAATCATGATATAATTTTTAGTGTGTTATGCTACAGATATGTGTAAAGTGCTCTGACCACTGAGATGAAGGTACAAAGATTTCCTAGAAGTGACATGGGAGTTGGGCCCAGAGGTCAGATCTTTGAACGTTTGTGTCTTGAACCCCCCCATTACAGCTGTCCCACTGGGAACAATCACCCCAAGGATGAGTTACAGTGATCTCAGTCTGAGGGTGGCTACTGCTATTCTACTTTCAGTGTAAGACTATTTCGTAGGATGTCTTCTTCACAATGAGGCAGAAATCTGAAAAACATATTAGGGATGACTATGCTTATCTAGGGTTGTGATGGTTAACGGGAATGTTTTCCTTAAGCTAACTAGAGAAAGACTCTCTAAGAAATGGAGATAAGAGTTTTGACTGTCTAATTGTGGCTTATTTATTCAGGTGACTTAAAAATACAATATTAATTGTTCTTAGCCACTACTCTAATAGAAATTATCTATTGTTGTCAGCCAATACTCTAATATAATTTTTCCTCTCTATTATATCCATTAACCCTGGAAACAACATATGATTTTCTGAAGAAGAGAACATGCAAAGTATCCACTTCCTAGAATTAAACAATTTAAGAATTTTGTGGAATTTTTTTTTTTTTTGTTAAAACTTGTAGATATGGGGTCTCACTATGTTGCCCAGGCTGGTCTTGAACTCTTGGCCTCAAGCGATCCTCCTGCTTCAGTCTCCCAAACTATTGGAATAATAGCTGTGAGCCACTGTACCCAGTCTTAGATTTCAAATAGAATTTGATATTTTCTGACTATCACAACTGGTACTTGGTAAAATTCTACATATTATAATATATGCAGAAAAGAAGTATTAATTCATTTTTCCTGTTAGAAGTCAGGTGAATAGTTGGTATGGGAACAAAGGTAGAGAAAAGGATGAAGGGACTCTTGTTCTTAGGCTGATTTCTTCGTAAGGGGGTTTCCTTTTTCATTCTGATTTATGTTAGGAATGACTTGGGGCACAGGGTAGGAAAGGTGACGAAAGTGTCGACTTTAAAGTACATGACATTTTGATAATTGCACAGACATTTTTAAATTTTACTATAGTATGGGGGTACAAATATTTTGATTATATAAATTGCTTCCATACAGTTTGAGCCAAAGGTGTAAGTGTGCTCATCATCCAGACAGTGTACCCTGTACCAGTTGTGTGAATTTACCTTCCTCCTCCTGCCTCTCCCTGTTTCCCCCAACTACTTGATTTCTGATCAGTGCTATATCCATATGTGCACACAGTGTTGATAAACTAGTTCCAGTTTAATAGTGAGTACACATAATATTTGTTTTTCCATTCTTGTGATACTTGAAAGAATGGTCTCCAGTTCCATTCAGGATAATAGAAGGGTTATCAGTTTACAACTTTTTTGTTTTTTTTTTATATAGCTGAGTAATACTCCATGATCTACATATATCACATTTCATTAATCCACTTATGTATTGACAGGCACTTGAAATGTTTCCACACCTTTGCAATTGTGAGCTACACTTCCATAAATTTTCAAGTCTTCTACATACAATATCCTTGACTTTGTGTATTGACTTGCAATTTTACTATTCAGTCCCTTACAGAAAATGTTTGCTGATGTTGTTCCAAAATCAGTGGTTTATAAAGTGGTTGGTCATCAAAGTCTTTTGTATTAAGACAACCCCATGTAAATGGTTCGTCTATAATGTTTTAGTTGCACAGATGATTATGATGCTTAGCTGGGCTTTGCGATCATTTCAATGGTTAATCAATCATCTACAGCTGTAGTCACTGTTATCCTAATTTCCTCCAGAGAGAAACTAAGCAGAGGATGCCAACATTTTAATTGAGCAAAACTGGGTAAAACTCTTAAGATGTTTCATGAACCCTGATTATTAGTCAAACTCATTAAAATAAAACTGAAAGGGACTTAGAGAAATAGTTGTGAAAAACACGGGTATAAAGGTAGAAGAGGAGGAGAATATTATTCTCCTTAGCCAAGCGATGCTCTTTGTATCTTTAGCTAACATCAAGGTCTATTCATTTGTTCATTCATTCAAGAAGTAATAACTGGGTACTTATTTATATATTTTTCCAAGTATTGAGAATACAGAAGTGAACAAAGAAGACCAAAATCTTTGCCATCATGGAGCTTACATTTTAGTGGATGGAAAATCATAATATCTCTGTAAAACTCTTTCAAAGTGGCCCAAGAATCTCAGCAAACAGTCTCAATTTACCATTATACACGTATAATAGAAGGTGATTGGAGCAAACTGAAGGTAAGCCTGTTGGCAAGCTGAGGAAGCCCGTGATGACTGATCTACTGATGAACTCATAACTTAAGTAAAGCATAACATTTGGTCATCAAGAGAAAGTGACAAAAAAAATTAAAAAAAAAAAAAAAAGAAAAAGAAAGTGACAGTGGTTGATGTGCATGTTTGAGGTGATATGTTAAGACTGCCAGTATAAGGTTGGTCACTAGTGATAGGAAGCTGTCCTGCTGCTGTAAGATTTCTTCTGGCAGTGCTTAGAGTTCATCCAGAGATAGACTTTTACTAGGAGGAAAGTAGGAAAGCAGGTCAAAGTTGTTGAGATTATCTGCAAGACCTAGATTATCATAACCATGGAATTCAAATTAGATAAGGAGAGAAGTATGGCTGAGGGTGGGGAGGCTCATTCATTAATCCACTGTACCACCTGGTCCCTCAGAAACTGACTGAGGAAGGCAGACATCGTTCCATCTCTTCTCAAAGAAATCTTAATTTGTACTTTACATTAGTGAGAAATAAACATTAAAAGATAAAAGGGGACTAATGGAAAGAGAAAACGATGAAGCTCCATAAGCTGCAAGGAGGCAGAAGGAATCCAGGCTTCCCTGGAGAAAAAACATAATGAACAAAGCCTGGGTGAAGAGAAGAGAGGGCGTTACAACTCTTTTTGGCCAATAAAATGCTAAAACCTTCAAATAGTGGGGTGAACAGGAAAATAAGTTTCACACTGGTGTTGCAATTATTTCAGAAACTATAACCCTACCTGTTTTAGCATGAAAATAAAATTATAAATTACAAAATTTAAAATGCATTAAAGAAAGTTCAGTTTAAAAGGAATTTGGTGCATATTTACACTTAAAGCAAGAAACACCTTTACAATGAGTGCTGATTTGTCCTAAGTTTGGATAGCTATACAAATTCTTAAAGTATGTTCATTCTGCAGTGAGGTAAAAACAGTATGATTAACTTTCCCATTAATGCTACATCAACTGAATAACATAGAGATGAAGAATTTCAGACTTTCACCTGGCATTCAGTCCTTGCCAATAATCTGTCATGTAGTAGGAAGACGGCCTCAGTGATCTCTCAAGGTCTATGCCATCCTTTTAAACTTTTACTCCTTGGGCAATGCCACTGTTTACTGGATAACCTACTTGGTTCAAACTGACTAAGGTAGTTGCAGATATTCAGCTTCAGTTTTCTACTATTCCCCTCATACTCTTAGGAATTTATTTCTCTCTGTTTCTTATACAATATTACATTCAGACTGAAAGATTAAAGCTCAAATTTAAGTTAAGGTAAATTATAATGCTCTTATGTTGAACTTTTTTTTAGACTTCTAGAGTTTTTATTATGGGGTGAGTAAGAGACAGCTATGTTCATAGGAAATTCATATTAGATTAGTAGGTTCAGGGGAGACTTCTGTAGAAATCATCTTTATCATACCAAGATCAAGGTAGGGCATCCCCGGCTCTGACAGCCTCCTTTTGTAATGTAACCATTTTGGGGAACACACAGCGTGCACCACTGTACAAAGAAGGCATTGAAGCCCCTGCAGCCCTGCCTGGGGCCTTTGACTCTGTAGTAGGCATGAGGTTAAAGGGGACAGAATGGTGAATAAGAAGGCACAGACCATATTGCTATTAGCTGCTGGTTATAAGCCAGTAATGCCTATTGCTGCTTTATAAAACTTACCTTCTTCTAAAACTCCATCTTTCCTTTCAAAATACTTACTAAATTTCAAAGGAAAAATACCTCTTCTGGCTGAAAACTTGGGTCTTTGCTTTGGTACTGAATTTGTGTTCAGAAATAAACGCTTGTTGAAAGCAGACTCCATGAGGGAGACGCAACTCACCGCTCAGGTGCTGGGCTGCAGCCAGGCGGATGGGCTTCAGGACGAACTGGCACTGCATCTCCCGGGGCAGCTCCTCCATGAGGAAGGGCTCTTGGAAGTTGAAAGGGGTGGTAGATTCTTTTGATCCCGATGTCAAGAGAGCAGTGTCTCGAAGGTGGCTCATTTTAATTCCATAGGGATATTCATGCCCTACATATAAAAATCTAAATGTAGATGTCAGACTGACTGGTACTGTGATCTTATGTGCTACAAATAGAATATACAACAATACATGTTTATTACAGTTGGAGACCCGTGCATAATGCTGCTGGGTCCTACCAAAGTCATTTTAAGAAGAGGCAGGGAGTGGGTGGTGCCGGTGGCTCAGAGGAGTAGGGCACTGGCCCCATATGCCAGAGGTAGTGGGTTCAAATCCAGCCTCGGCAAAAAAAAAAAAAAAAAAAAAAAAAAAAAGAAGAGGCGGGGAGGAATAAAAGACTATCTTGTTCAGAATAAATGCATAGATCAGTTTTTGAGCTGCATAATGTTGCCTCTTTGTATGTCTGCATCTTAGAATATTTACAGGTATTCTAGTTTCTCCTTTGACATTAACTAGATCTACATATCTTCAGTAAATCTATATCCTCATTCAGGCTCAAATCTATGACTTAAAATATTTACTTGTTATACAAATATTATAAAGACTGTTAGTTGCTAATATTATTTAAATAATGGAAACAAAGAACGATACATTTCAAGGATCACTATCATTGTTATTATCTACCACATGATGTCTGATAAAGGCATTTCATTACTTTTTATTAGTTACATAATAAGAGTTGCTCAAGAGCACTGGCCCTGGTTTGATTTATGCTTCCCTCCTGCTGCTGCCCTCTGAGGTTAGTGTTCATAGGCAACAATCAGAAGGAAGACAGTAGGGGATCAGAAACACAGAATTAGATACAAAAATAAATTTACAACAGAAAAGGTAAACCCTGGACACCTGACTACAATGAGATTTTGCTTTTTAGTACTCTATAGTGTACCTCAATACCATTGTGCTATGGACTTTTTAAGTACAGAGAGTAAGTTCCCTTTTATTTCTGACTTATTAATGAATACAATTCAGTGAACTGTCACTCTTCCTTTCCACCTGGAAGAGGCATACACTGTCAATGTTCCATTAATGCCAATTCCTACAGCAACTTCCAGGGATGAGGGCAAAAAGACTTCTGCAACAGCCATAAAGCAAAATCAATTTATCAAAATAGCTAGCTGGTAATCTATAACTGAAGTTTGCAAGGCACATTAAAATTCAAATATACAATTAAGAACTGCCGAATTATGGAACAATCACACACCCCCCCCATCTCATTCAAGAGTTAATATGAAAGCTTGGAGCTGGGAGCTAGGTAGGTATTATCTACCTAGTTTTAGTTAAGTTAATATATTTTATTCAACTAATTATTGTGTATCTTTAATAACAACTTTGTTGCTTACTGCTTTTATAAAAATGACAATGTTAAAAACAAAGCTGAAATGCTGTCAATTCTGTCCTCAGATCTGTATATTCTAAGTCTGAGCATATACATTTTCTAGATTATTTGATTACTTGAAACACACTAACTTACATAGTAGTGACCTCAGAGACAAAGGATTACATAAGATAATGGATAGTAAATGGTCTATACAATGTCTGGTGGATAGTAAGAATTTTAAAATTAACAGAATTTGTCATCCTCATTGTTATTTTCATTATCTTAAGATTTGTTACAGACACTGTCCCTTATATTAATTGTTCTATTTCTGTTAACCATGTTGAACAAAATACTGATCAAGAAATATTTTTTAGCTAAATGATTTTTTTTTAATTTTATTTATTTTTTTTTTTGAGACAAGAATTTTCCTTTGTCACCCTTGGTAGAGTGCCATGGCATCATAGCTTACAGCAACCTCAAACTCTTGGGCTTGAGTGCCCACCACAACACCCAGCTATTTTTTTTAGAGATGGGGTTTCGCTCTTGCTCAGGCCAGTCTTGAATTCTTGACCTCTGGCAATCTACCTACCTTGGCCTCCCAAAGTCCTAGGATTACAGGCATGAGCTACCGTGCCCGGCCATAGCTAAATTATTTTCAAAAGGTGAGGCATAACCCATTTGCCAATAATTACTCAAAACAAATGCTAGAAAATTTGGCTACAGAAAAAGCAAATAATATCTTCTTTATAATGCTTAAGAAAGTTCGGGGCACAGAGTTGGTGTCATGTACTCACTGATGGATTACTATTATTTTCCATAGAGGCAACAAACAGGAAAAGGAATAGGAAATTCAAAACTGAATGTCAAAAATAAATATATAAAGAAAAAGGAGTACTAATAAATATTGCTTTCTTACAGAAATTGTTTTTAAAAGTTTGGCAAGATAACTCTGTAAAGTGAAAAAGTAGAGAGGAAAATTTACATTTCTCAACTATACCATTAACTGCTTGAATGAGGAGATACTATTTGCTTGATATATGAGTAAATGGATATATAAATGGATATTACATGAGGCCATTTAGTAGTACTTAAGATTAGGACCACACAATCAATTCTCTGAGACACTTAGAATTATAATTAAAACACAACCATACGATATTCAATTTTTTACAAAAAACTTACCAATGAGTGGGTATGGTGCTGCTTCTTTGCCAGAAATGACCCATAACTGGTAATCTCTCTCAGTGCCCTTGGAGATAAAAGTTGCAATACATCTTTCACATTTTGTTCTTGAATGAGGATTTTTGACATTTTTATGCTTTGCAAAAAGAGAAAGATGGAGACTATAAATCTGATTTGGGTTTATGACAGTAGTTATAGCTTTTGAAGTGTTGATACCTACACCAACCTCCCTTTCCCCATCCCCAATAGAGGACTCAGAAATCCTGCCTTTTTCCATCCAGTGATGGCCAGGGATCCATGAACTGAAATGGAGTTAGGCCCTCACTGTAAGGCAGCCCATGGAATGCGAAATTGTAGTAGGCCCTTTTACAAAGAAAGAACAAACTTCCTGGTTCTATTATAAAAAGCTAATCTCTTCTTTAGAGTCCTGACATCTGCTATACCTGCGAATTTCTCAGAGAATATGGGTTCAACCTCCAACATGGCCCCAGCACAAATAATGCTGTGATTAAAAAGTAAAATGTCAAAGGCTGATTATTAGCTCAGCTGCTTCTGAGCAGGAGAAGAATGACCAAGGGGCTTTGAGGAGATAGGTAGTTGGCACAGTTTGCACTGGCTTTAATTTGGGTAAGTCCAGTTCTGGGCACAGAACAGACAAGAATTCTATCTAGAGAACAGGCCCACTCATGGAAAACAATAAAACTGTTCACTAGCAGAATTATAACCCAAGAACACTATAAATCCCACTTGAAAGAAATAATACTAAATTATACAGATTTTGTTAAATTCTCTAGGAGGGATAAAACAACAACATTTTAAATGAAGATAAATCTGCTGGTGATATTTCATATCCTTGCCTTTAACTTGTGATTAAAAATCAGGGGCCTGCACTTATAATGGAGGGGTCCTGCCTATGAAGAATACCACCACAAACCGTTCTTCCGTCCCCCTCCTAGTTTGTCACTTCCTCTCTGACATGTCCCTAGCCAAAATTTTTATTGTAAACAGGTAATCTAATAAAAATCTTTAATGTAGTATCTGAAAACATTATAATAATCCCTTAGAATAGGTATAACCAAATAGCGTCAATTCCTAGTCAAATAAATGAAAATTATTCTGGTTTGAGGAGATTAAGCATTTTATCCAAAAGCATAGATAAGAAAATGAATCATGTTATTAATCTTGCTACCTCTAAAACTATCCACTCTCTTCCAAAATATATTCATACAGGTTAGAAATAAATGCAGAGGTGCCTGCTTTATACAGTGCACACAAATTTAATTATACTTTAAATGTCTTACTATTAATAAAATAATATTTCTTACCCCAATTATTGGTTGCCCTGAGTTCTTAAGGGCTTTCCTTAGTTTCCATCTTTTTGAAAGTTAACTCCTTTTAATAAAATAACTCCCTATATAGAATGTTCATACAAATAAGGAGGCAATGAGAAGAATCTTCCAATTCTCTTCCTTCTACCTCACCCTCCAACATTCCAATCTCCTCTACTACTAAAATTTCAAAAACTAACCTCTGTCATAGAAAACAGAAAGGGACAGAAGTTAAAACCAAAACAAGGAGGAATGTGGTGTTCATACTGAAGCTCTTCAAATCCATGGTCTAATTCAAAGCTTGTGTTTTTATTTACCAATTCATTAGAGGTACCATCTCATTCTCAGGGGCTGCCCAGACAATGAGTTTATGTAAAAATTCTACTGCAGCGCAAATACTTCAGAATTCATCATCCGAAGACTGACTAAGTCTTGAGATACAAACAGGATAAGTAGATAGGGGTGGAGAAGTCAAATAGTGTTGACTAGGAAGGAGAGAAGAGGTTGAAAACTTTCTCTATATTGATAATCTTATACCAATTTTTTTTGTATATTTATATAGCATATACAATAAAATGCATATTATCACCCAAAATTATAGTCCAAATTAATGTTTTTCGGTTTACACCAGTTTTAAAATAAGAGTAGAAGGACAGCATGCATATATTA
The DNA here is from genome assembly GCA_963574355.1 of Loris lydekkerianus. NCBI lineage: Eukaryota > Metazoa > Chordata > Mammalia > Primates > Lorisidae > Loris > Loris lydekkerianus. Next base: position 27,688 of record CAUYPK010025863.1, on the reverse strand, counting down.
AAAGTTAATACAGGGTGGCCATAAAGTTTGTGTGCAAATCGCATATGAACTTATGGCCACCCTGTATTAAAACTTCATTATCCTTAACTTCTACATTTTGGAGAATAAAATATGATTTGTATCTTTAATATCAGCTGTCTTATGATGAAAAGGATAATATGTATACAAATTTAACGTATCAAAGTTTGTTTTTATTAAGATTATCTAGCAGAGTAACTTACAGTTATCCCTAGCATTGAAAATAACATGTTGATAACTTCATTTGCTGTATCTGAATTCTTTACTGTTATAGTTTTAGACTGTAGAAAAAAAGAGAAATAAGAAATACAGCTATGAATAAAGACTTCTAAGACAAGCAAAGAAATAATCATTGTCAAATGATTAACCAAAGACAAAGCTTGATGTCTTGTGAAAGGGGTAAATCACAAGATTTAAGTAGAACACAGTTGATTATATTTGTTCCCTGCCTTTTAACAAAACATTTCTCTTAAAATAAAAGATGGGTAGCCCACAAAATATACAAGCTTAAACAAGTAAGAAAAAGACTAAATATATTTCAAAGAGAGCACAGGGATCCAGCTCCCAATTAAAAAAACATCAGTGAGACTGGTCCATTGCCTCATATTCCATATTCCTTATCACTGTATTTCTGTAATGCAGTGATTTTCAACCAGTGTTGCTGCGGCCATAAAAATGGCCATAAAAATTGGTGTGCCGTAAAAATTTTAAAGATCATTAATTACTTTTGAAAGAAATTAAAAGTACAGTAAGTATATTCTTTTTATTTTTTACTCTCTTGTTTTTGATCAACATAATTTAAGTGTGGCATGAAGGTTCAAGAGTGCTGGGAGATTAAAAAAGGTTGAGACACACTGTTATAAAGTCATGGATAATAAAATGGAGAGAACTAAATCTCTTTCTATTTTTTCCTGAGTACTATTTTCATAGCAGAGGGTTTTATTTCTTTGCATGATATAAAGTCAGTTCAGGTAAACTCTGCATAATAACTGGTTACAAAAAAAGATTTAAAGCTTAGACTTAAAAAAAAAATCATTTATTAAGTACTATGTGTCATATGCTGTGGTTACTATGATTTTGATTATTGAAATCTTTAGAAGATTTCAAACCAATGAGTCCAGAAAAAAGAATTGAAAATTTTAGTAAGTTTAATTCTATTACCAAGTCTGCCATTGAATAGAATATCTATATATCTCTGTGTTAAACTACAGCAAGAATAGCTACTTAAAAAGACAATTTGCAAAAAACAGAAAAGGATTTAGCAAGATTCTGAGATGTCTATAGAGCTCACTGAATTACCAAAAGACATTATTAAAACATAAAACAATGCTGTGTTGTCAAAAAAGAAATATTTTACTATATATAAGTTTTATATAAGACATCAGTTATCAGGGCTATGTCTCTGACAGGGCTTAAAAGGCACAAATAAGAAGCATAAATGGAAATGCAATGATATTAAAAAAAAATAAAGCTAAGTGAAATCTACTGACAATTCATTACTTATTGTTCCATTAATAGTATTTCTTCCTTATGAACCAATGACTTGACATGACAAATTGCCTCCAAGTCATTTGTTAAATGAATTTTAAGTTTTACAAAAGTATTTTAAATGCATGGTTTTCAAATTGTACTCCTTATAACCCCTAGGACTACGCAACATTGTCTCAGAGCCCAAAGGCAAGGTTTTGGAGCACCCAACCTAGCATCTGTCTCCTATCAGAAGAGTGTCATACATATGTTGCAAACTGGGATTTAATTTATAATGTAATTTCAATAAAGGTTTGTGCTTTTTGAAAAAAATCTTAAAAATGCTTCTATTTAATTTAAGAAAACTCTCTCATGAAGTCTTTTGTCAAGTTAAGAGAATGTACCCTCCCAATTATCTGATTTCTAAGGTAATGGTTTTTCTTAGTTCTAGGCACATATGTTCAAAATACTAATTAGAGAAATTAATATTAATTTTCTCGAATGCCCTTCTGATACACAAAACAAATGAATTTCAGCAGATAAAGCTCTTTGTTTAATAAACAACACAATGTATTAGCAGCATTCACTTGAAAGGCTGTATAACTAAAGGACAAAGATAATACTTCCCATATATACACTCCTCTTTAGGGAAAATAACTGGAACCAGAGCTCCCTGAAAGAGACTCTTGCCAGGAAATCTACTTCATAGAGCAAAGGATGGAGTATGTGGCATTATCCTTGACTTATCCAGGGTACTAGCAATAAAAACAGCATTTGACCTGACCAGATCTCGTCTCTTCCATCAGCCCTTGCTCTAGCATACCCTTTCCACACACTGAAAAGAAAGTGTTAAAAAAATTCAAGGGTTTTTCCATAAAAATATTGAATATAACCAACTGCCACAACAACTGAATCAAAGCAGGCAGAAACAAATGTGTTTTTCTACTTTGCCACAGGAAAACTCTATAGTTTCATACCATAAAAATTTGAATATTTTCCTTAAGCAGTGATATCTGGCATTCAGGAGTTGGTCAGCACATTTGCACAATTTTTGCTTTTGGCCAAAACAATAATTTTCCACTACCTGGTTCCCACAAACAAAACTATTCTGTGTGATCTAGAGCTGCTGTGAGGTATGATAGTCCATAGTGCCATAAAAATATTTGTAAGTTTCCGTCTTATTCATCATTGATAACATCTTGGCTCTTTTACTACAGTATCAGTCATCAAATTATGCATAATAACCGAGGTTAAAACAGTTGACCAATGTGATAAACACAGTGAGGTGGAAAAATGCTGATCCTTTAAAAATGTTGCCTTTCCCAGATCATCCACTAATTAAACTGAGGGATTCCATTCATAAGAATATAAAGAATAAGCTTTTCAAACCCACTCTCTGCTTAAGAAATGACAAATTGGAAAAAATCGCTTAATAATAATAGGAAATATCTCTTTGTGGAAAAAGCTTTACAAGTCTCTACAGCTGATATTGAAAAGACTCAGAAACATTCATGCCAGAGGTAGGAAAGAGAATCTGGCAAGCAGTGCTCTTTCCAAACATAAATGTTAAATACTGTAGTTAATATGAACTTCCCTTGCTTCATTTTCTCTAGGGTTTAATCTTCACATATACAAAGACACAGATATACTTAGGAAAATGCGTTTTCCCCCTGAGCGATTTTTAAATGCCTACCTTTCATAGCACATACACAGTCTGTCTGCCTATTTTTAATCCATGGTATTCTGCTTTATTCAGGGACTTGGAATTTAGTTTTCTGGCTTACAAACACTTACATAGACACAATTCCCAATGTCCTTGGCGAAGATTTTGAGGGGAATGCTCTTCGGGTAGTCCTTCTCTTTCTCTAGATTGATGTATCTAGTCAAATGCAACAACAACCCAAAACAACACTGAGTCAGATGGAATCTCTAATGGATTATTTTAAAAAGTCAATCTATATTGCTAATATTTTCAATATACTTATATGCTATTTTTAAAGACAGATGAGAAGACTCAGCAAAGTCAGATTACATGATGGGTTGGATGAGAATAAAAAAATTCCAGGACATTAGGCTTGGGCACAAAAAAGAATGGGACCTCCATGTCAAGTGAGGTTCAAGAACCACAATAAGGTTATGATGCTTCTGTGTAATATTTTATCCTAACAACTTCCCTGCCTTCTCTGGACAGGTCCAACACCTCACTGGTAAGAATAGGGGCATATGAAATACTTTACAAGGCCAAAGTATTTGCTACCAAATGAGCTTTTACTCTCATCTAGCTCTCCAATGGGTATAAATCTTGGTTATCCCATTGCTTGCTAAGGGAGAGAGAGGAGAAAGGAGGGAAGGACTATGGCTCTAATAGATGAGAGAGAATAAGTCTATCCATTTAGTCTGTATGCTCAACAGTGGGGTTAATAATGGATTTTTTGAGCTGCTCAGCAGAAAACCCTGCATTTATGGACACTTAGTATGTACTTTGTGGAAACTGTTAGCTCCAATTGGTAGACTGGAGACAATCAAAAGAAATGGTAGATATTATTGACAAATTTCTGTCTAAAATAATCTAACTAGATCTCAATGTTCTCCTTCCTAGAAAATATGGAATCTATATAGTTAAAGAACATTATTTACAGCAAGTAGGAGCTAATGAATAATCTAAACAGCAGCTTATTTTTAGGACAAATGAACAATTTCTACTAAGGAGAAGGGTAATAATATGGGGTGCATCTCTGCAGAAAAGGTTTTAATTTATTATGAATTAAAGATTAAAAATATATATACTGAAAAAAAGTACCTCTGAAGGAGAGAGAGCCATTTGTCTTTTTGCTCTGGAGAACTATAATCAAAGAAAAAGGAAGAGAAAAATCACATAAACTACTTGTGTCAGCAGATTTAACGTTGTCAACCCACATAAAAGTATAAACAGTTATTGATACCATTGTACATGTAAGATGCAACCTCAACACAATTTTGTTCTGAGGTTGCATCTTACATGTCAATCTTACACAATTATTTCAACCCACATAAAAGTATAAACAGTTATTGATACCATTGTACATGTAAGATGCAACCTCAGCACAATTTTGTTCTGGAGAATCCTGTGCTGAAAATATTCTTTTAGAAAGATCACATAGTCAAGTATAGTTTTATTAAATTCTCCTGGATGAATCCAAGATGACCCTCTTTTCCACCTTACTGTTTTTTTTTGTGTGTGTGTGTTTTTTTTTTTTTTTTTTTTTTTTTACAAGTAGTAGTATTATCAGTAACAGATATCTCTTAACAATGGAAAGATTACTTGGTTTGGAATCCAACACCTGGTTTTTGCACATCTGTAAAACTGGGTTAATTATCTCACTCAGTATTTTTGTAGCTTATAAAGAGAAATTTGGCATATGGATAAAAGTCTCTTGGCCCAGAAACCTGACTGTTGTCAGGAAAATAAACATTTTGTAAAACACATACAGCAGAACTATAATTTAGTAAATTAGTTCACAGAAAACTTATTCTTAATTATTATAACTTGATTAAAGTCATCCATTTACAACTCAATATTGATTCTCAATTTTGCTGATGTCATAGCTGCACTTCATTCTTAAAGTTAGAAATAAAATTAATGTATTCCTATATGGTGGTGTCACAAGCTTTTAAAGCCATATTTCTAATTTCTTTAGAGAAACTGGAATCCCTAGTTATTTTCTTGCTCCAAAAAAATGCTTCAAAGTATTTGTAATTTGTTTCTAATGTTGTTGTTTAGCACATTACATCTTTTTTTTACCATTAACCATGCAACTTCATCTTTCATGATTTCTCATTATCTTCTCTAAAAAAGATTTTCTAGGTTCAAATTTTCTAGGTTTATGTCATCTTGTATTAATTTAGCTAAAATATGTGTTGAAAATAGATGAGAAATTTTCTTTAGATCCATTATTGTTTTCCAAAACAGTTAAAGAATGCTACCCCTTTAAGACACTTAGTAGTTTTAAAAATTTTAATTGACAAAAAAGATATATATAGAAAACAGCACAAAACTTAAGTGTATAGCTCAAAGAATGTTTCCCAAATTGAACACATAACCATCATCCAGATTATAAAATAAATGATCACCTCAGAAGGTCCCTGATACAACATTTAAAAAATGTTGATGTTTTTGTTTTAGTCAGCAGCTAACTTTCAGCCAGTAGTTTCCTGTACCCTAATTTCCAAAAGCATAGAATAGCATTGCTTGTTTGGGGTACTTTATATAGGTGTGTACAGTATAGACCATTTTGAGTCTGGCTTCTTTCATTCAACATTATGCTTATAAAATTTATCCATATGCAGTTTTTAACGATTCATTCTCATTCTATATGGTGTTCTACTGTTTGAATATATAGCGTACATTATTTCAAAAAAATAAAATTATGAAGTGTGTGTTAGGTGCATTTATAAAGGCTGATTTATGTAATCTTCTTATATTTTCCCCTTCCCCTGACTCTATTCTAGAATCCAGGACTCCATTTCTTCAGCAGTTACTAATCACAGGCATTTTTATAGGACTAAAAACAGAAGTGTTCCGAAATCAACGGTTATCTCGGAGTTTCATAAATAGGGGAGGCCATCAAAAAAGATAATAGTAATATTCAGGAGAGGAGAAGCAGTGTACCTTAAAGAAAAATGCCAAGGCAGACAGGAATGTTCCTTCAAGTTATGGAGGGCACAGAGGTCTGCCAGCCTTGTGAGTGACATGGGAACTGTGCCACACAGTTAAGGTATTCTAAGGAAACAACCCAGAGGAAATGGTTTTGAGGTGCAACTAGGGGCTCTGGGTCTTAGGCACCAAAGTTTTTATATCAGCAAAGATATCTGCACACCACATGTAGCAAGGAAGCAGGATATCTTTTGGATGTGCAGGGATAATTCTGTGCACAGAAAAAGATGATGTCAGAAGTGACCATGACAGACTGAATTTCAGAAGCCTCTTGTCTGTTTTAGATGAATCTCAGAAGTCTCTTGTGTTCAGATTCTACCTTAAGAAAACAGGGCTTCCAGTGAAGAAGAAAATCTGATTTACTACCAGTCTGTGAAAATGGAGCCTTAAGGGGAGTTAATTTGATCTTTAAATAAACAGGCATACCTGAGTTTATAGTCTAAAATTCACAGTAGGTATGTAAGTTAAAATATTATTCTTCTGGTTACTCTTACAGACAGACCATTGTCAGATTTAAGTACTTCCTGTGTGTTTTGATCTGCAAATCAAGGTGTAGTACCTATTTTTCTTGTGGATATAAATCTTAGGCTTGTGAATCAGTGCACATACAGTGACAGACTTATGAAATTCCTTTCAGATTTTTTGAGATACAACTAGACTGTTTCCTAAAGTAAAGCATGGAAAGTTCACACTGATTGTTTGCTCTTTGTCCAATTTGACTCAATTCAGAGTTGTTCAATTCAGGTAGTTGTCAGTCTTAAGATTCAAAGCGATTAGTTTTTTACTTTTTGTTTTTTAAGATACTAGCCTGATGGCATTTCTAACTGATCATAACCTAGATTTCCCTAATATTTACTGAGACGCACAAACTATTTCCAGTGGTCTTCCTTTCTAAAGATTTGAGCTTCCCTCTGATACCATTTCACTTCGTCCTGAACAGCTTATGTTAACATTTTTTTCCTTTTGTAGTAAAGGTCTGAAGACAATAATTTTTTTTTTTTTTTTTGAGACAGAGTCTCACTTTGCCACCCTCAGTAGAGTGCTGTGGCATCACAGCTTACAGAAACCTCAAACTCTTGTGCTTAAGTGATTCTTTTGCCTCAGCCTCCCAAGTAGCTGGGACTATAGGCGTCCTCAATGCCCGGCTATTTTTTGTTGCAGTTGTCACTGTTGTTTAGCTGGCCTGAGCTGGGTTCGAACTCGCCAGCCTTGGTGTACATGGCTGGCACCGTAACCACTGTGCTACAGGCACCGAGCCTGTAGGCAATAAATTCTTAATAATATTTTTAAAAAATCAACTTTCATTTTTAAAAGAATATTTTTGCTGGTTATTGTATTCTAGTAGAAGGTTATCACTTTCAACACTTTAAAAGATGTCATTCCACTGTCTCCTGACCTTCAAAATTTCTAATGAAGAGTCTATAGTAATTCAAATCATCATTCTCCTGTTTGTAATGCCTTTCTTTTCTTTGCTTGCTTTCAAGACTTTTCTTTCATCTTTGATTTCTTGTTTATAACATGACCAGTTAGAGTTTTTTCATCTCATCTTGTCTGAAGTTCAGTGAGCTTATTTCAATCTGTACATTTATGTCTGTCACCAAGTTTGAGCAGTTTTTATATATTATATCTTCAAATATTTCTTCTGCCTCATTCCCTCTCTTCATTTTCTGAAAATCCAATTACATACTTTATACTTTTAGACATTTTTCCATGAGTCCCTGATGCATTTTTTATTTTAAAAAATTTTTATTTTTTTCTGTTCTTCAGATTTGACTGAAGAACATTGGCATATCTTCAAATTTTCTGAATATACTTTCACTTTCTTTCTGCAGGGAAGGCAAGTATCTTTTAATTAAGATATTGTAGTTTTTAGTTCTAGAATTTCTATTTGGCCATATTAAAATATTTTCTATTTTTCTGATATTTCCTATCATTTTATTAATTTCAATTGGATTTTCATTTTATCTATCACGATCACTTGTGAAAACTAATTTAAAGATCTTTTCTAGTAATTTAACATATGGGCCATCTCAGGCTAGCTCACTATTGATTAACTTTTCTCTTTCTTTGTTCTTCATGTGTCAAGAAATTTTAGATTATATTCTGAACATTATAAATGTATTTTACTGTATTTGCAAAAAAATGTCGATGTTTTTGTTTTAGCCAGCAACTAACTTGATTAGCCCAAGCTACAAACTCTAGTTCACCTATGATGGGTAGCAGTTCAGTACAATTCTTATTGTCATAGCTTCAACCTGCAAGCCTCTTGTAGGTATGTGGGGGTTCAGCAATCAAGAGACTTGAACAGCGTCTATACACAGAATTTATAGCTCCCTTTTCTGATACCTTTATGAGATTTCTGTCTGCAGGTTGCAACAGCTGTGTTTGACTGGGACTCTGTATTTTGGTTCTTCAGACCAGAAGGGTTAAGAATTTCTGTCAGTTTTAGTTACCCTTCACCATTATGTGACTGCCTCTTGCCCTTGGGTGAAAGCCTTAAAACCAGGAAACTCAACTACTGATGGTGCCTTCTTCCAAATTTTAATTCCTCTTCAAAATTTACCAAATGGCATTTTCAGTTGTTTTTTTGTAGGGTGGTCAGTCTGTTAAGACACTACTTTGCATATCCAATGTACTCAGTACTACCATGAAACCAATTTACAATCACTCATACTTCCATATGAAGAACAGATCACAACTATGGCCCAAGATGAAGGAAGGAGGAGGGGGGAGGGGGGAAGTCAGATAGAGGGAGGGTGAATGGTGGGATCACACATATGGTGCATAATGCAAGGGTACATGTCGGATCTATTAGTATGGAGTATAAATGTCTTCACACAATAACTAAGTAAATGAGATGAGGTATATATTAACCAGTGTGATGCAAGCGTTCCTAATTTTATATGAAATCAGCACATTGTATCCCATAAATGCATTAATGTATACATGATCTATGTGTTTATGATTTAGTAAAAAAATAGAAAAAAAAGTTAATCACTGAATAAACCTCTCCCCCCAAAAAGGCCCTACTTTGCCATACCAGAGGCAGAACTCAACACTTTACTTCTTTAAAAACATACACTTGATTTTGAAATAGTTTCAGATTTTCAGAAAAGCTACAAACATAATACAGTCCCTGTAGAATTCTTCCCTAGTTTAAATTTCTTCTAATGTTATCCTCTTAAATTACAATGGTCCATTCGTCAAAACTATGAAACTAACCCTGGTATGCTGCCATTAACTAAATTCTTGACTCTATTCAGACTTCATTGGTTTTTCCATTAATGTTCTAGGAGCTAACCCAGAATACCACATCACATTTAATTATCATGTCTCCCTAGCAGTTAATCTATGACAGTTTCTCAGTCTTTGCCTCTTTTTGTTTCTGGACTTTGACGGTTTTGAGGACTGGTCAGTTATCCTGTAGAATGTCTTTCAAATTGTGTTAGTTGGATGTTTTTCTCATCATTACACTGGAATTATGGTTTTTATGGGGAAAAGACCACGGAGGTGAATTGTTCTTATTGTTACACTGTATCAAGGAGTATATGATATCCATATAACATCACTGGTGATATTAACCTTGATCACTTGGTTAAAGAACCATAGTTGGAGCAGTATAATATTACAGATATAAAACTTGTTTCCACATTTACCCCCTTATTATTAAAAAAAGTTGCATGGAAATTCTTTCATTAAAAACATCATGTAGCTTTACCACTCACATGAAATTGCTTCCCTTCACTTGTGACTCCAAGGAGATTAAGCAATAGGAAATGATAGTATCTATAGAAAAGATAGATGTCATGGAAAAGAAGATACGTGTACACAAAGAAAGATATAAACATGTTTCTTTCACAAAGTTCTTAACATCTTGTGGTAGGCCAATAATGCGTATCAGAGTTTATGACATTCCTGTCTTTTAATAGAGAAGATTAACAGCTTGGAAAAGTTTAATTATCTGGCTCTTGGATGATGCCTGAGGAATCTGAAAGCATCATGTGCATGTAATGGACACTAATGGTAAAACAAATACTGGAATTGGAACACAATTGTTCAAAACATAGGTGTGAATTTTGGTATGCTCACCCTGAACTAAAAAAGTGCCAGTTAAGAATAAGAGGAATTCTTTATTATGTATTCTCCAACCCCATCCTCACCTAGGAGTAAATCTTAGGGAACTAATTTTTACTCTTTAAAAATCTTAAGTTTTCTTGATTATCACATCTCTTATAGATACAAAATAAAAAAAACTGATACACAATTCAGGCAACCCAATATTTCATGACATTAATTTTATTGTTGTAATGAAAAATACTTTTTTTTTTTTTTTTTTGTAGAGACAGAGTCTCACTTTATCACTCTTGGTAGAGTGCTGTGGCATCACTGCTCACAGCAACCTCCAATTCCTGGGCTTAGGCTATTCTCTTGCCTCAGGCTCCCAAGTAGCTGGGACTACAGGCACTCACCACAACGCCCGGCTATTTTTTTGTTGCAGTTTGGCCAGGGAGGGGTTTGAATTTGCCACCTTTGGTATATGGGGCCAGTGCCCTATAGACTGAGCCACAGGTGCTTAGAAAATTTTGGAGTATAAACAGTTATTAAAACTTAATTGAACTATTTTACAAAATTTGTTTCAGTTAAGGTCATTTCAGTGGTTTGAAAAGACAGATAAGATCTGAAAGCTAAATATATAAAACAAATACCTAAGAGAGGGGATTTGGAGAGGGAGTCCTAAAGATGTGACCAGTCTATTCCCCTTCCATATTCCTGGCAGTTCCCATCCCTCCAGTTGTTTCAGTAGAGCTCCTTTAAAAATCACGGGGCAAACCAAGGTAAATGACTATAGGAGTTCTCAGTTGTCAGCATTAATTTAATCAAAAGCTCTCTGGGAGAAACTTAAGTCACAAAAGCATCTTGGTTGGGTATATGTGCCAAAAGACGAATTAATGATTTCATAAACAATCAGAATAAAATATTTTCATTCTAAAAATTTAGGGAATAAAATTTGCTTAAATTTTTCTCTCATCCTAGAAATTACCATAGTAGATAAACACTGTGAATACAGAAGAAGTTCTGGTTCTTACCTGAAAGTGGCCACAAAGTTCAGCGTGGGCCAGCCCAAGACAAAGGATTTCATAGCATTGGTGTTACCTTCTCCCACTTCATCCACACAGCTTGCTGTCCACATATCAGTTAATTTAATTTTGTTTTTCATTTTTAAATTATTATTATACCTAGAAAGATAAAAACCAAAAGGACCTCTTCTTATTTTGTTTCTTGAATTTTATGGGAGATTCTGTACTTGTGATAAATGTCTTATTCACTGTTTTAAAATTCTGGATTAATATAAGGGCACATACAATTAGGTTACATGGTTTGCTTGTCTAAGGTTAAAGTCCAAGTAGTAGTTGTGTCTTTCACTCAGGAAGTGTGAAATATTCCCATACAATGTACCCAGTGGTTGGGAATTTACCAAACCTCATCCTCCAGTCTCCCTCCTTGTATTTAACTGAGTTTTTCCTCTGGTTTGAGCATGTGGTTGTTCATCTACTAGTTTCAATTTAATATTGAGTACAAGTGATGTTTTTTTCCCCCAATCTTTGTGATACTTAGCTTAGGAGAATGTTTTTTAAATCTATCCAGGTTGTTACACAAGTTACAAAATCTCCATAATTTTATGGCTGAATAGTATTTTATGGTATACGTATTCCACAGTTTATTAATCCATTTATGTCCTGAAGGGTATTTGGGTTGTTTCCAGATCTTTGCTATTGTGAACTGTGTTGCTATAAATATTCAAGGGCAAATGACATTATGATAAAATGTCTTTTTTTTTTTCTTTTGGGTAGACATGTAGTAGCAGTATTGCAGGATTGAATGGAAGGTCCACTTTTAGTTCTTTGAGAAACTTCTACACTTCTTTCCATAAAGGCTATACTGGTTTGCAGACCCAGCAATGGTGCAGGAGTGTTCTCCCCCCACCCACGCCAGCAACTGTTGCTTTTGGGACCGTGTGATGTGGGCTTAGGTAATATCTCAAACTGCGTTTGATTTGTATTTGTCTGATGATTATGGATGATGGGCATTTTTCATGTGTTTGTTGGCCATTCATCTGTCCTCATGATACAACTTTCTGTTTATGTCTCTTGCCTAGTTTTCAATGGGGTTGTTTAGTCTTTTCATGTTGATTTGCTTGAGTGATTTGAAGATTTTAAATTTTCACCCTTTGTTGGATTCATAGCATGCAGATATCTTCTCTCATTCTGTAGGTTGTCTCTTTGCTTTGTTGATGTGTCCTTAGCTGTGCAGAAACTTTTTAACTTGATCAAGTCCCATTTATTTATTTTTGTTATTGCTGTGACTGCCAATGGGGTCTTCTTTATAAATTTTTTCCCTAGGCCAGGAAGATTCAGTTTTTTCCACATTTTCTTTTAGAGTTTTCATAGTTCATGTCTTAGATTTTGAGTTGAATCTTTTATCCAGTGTGAGTTAATTTTTGTAAATGGTGAGAGGTGAGGGTCCAATTTCAGTCTTTTAATGTGGCTAACTAGTTCTCCCAGCACCATTTATTAAGTAGAGATTCTTTTACCAAGTGTATGCTTTTGTTTGCTTTGTCAAAGATCAGATAGCAATAGCTGGTTTCATCTCTAGATTCTCTGTTCTGCTCCACACCTCTAAGTCTCTATTTTTATGCTTACACCATGCTGTTTTGATCCCTACAGACATATAGTGTAGCCTGAATTCTGGTGCCTCACACAGTGACTTGTAACATAATCGTCTACCTGGGCCCAGAAGGTCTTTAAAACATTGAATGAAACATTTGTTTCTCATGCCTACATGTAAGGTAGCGAATACCCATAAACTGAATGCTTTTTTTTATACATTGAGCACTACATTTGGATCAAAAACATAACCATAAATTTCTGCTGTTAGAAAAATTAAACCATTGATTATCCTTAACTTGCTTATTTCCAAAAGGATTTGAGTGGCTGAACACAAAAAATATTGATTTATTGAAATGTTTTTCAAGTTTTCATTTTAAGAGAGATGTGCTGAAAAAACCTGCAATCAATTTGAGGAATTTATAATATATTTTCACTTGAGTGTTTGTAGTATTTTTCTAGTCTTTAGAAGCATAGATTATATTAAATTTCCTTTCTTAAGATTTTGTTCAACCATTTTCCCTTACATTCTGGCTAAAACTGAAGAACAATAGCCTAAAAAAGAACCTAAAAGAAAGTAGGATTGACACAATTAACGTTTATCTCTGGAGACTCAGAAAATGATCTACTTTAAATCAGCAGTGAAATTAAATTTTGACAATTTATGCCTAATCCCCCTTAGACATATCTCTTGATCTAACTGACAGATGGGCCTGCACTGAGAGGGTGGAGAGAATGCCCAGGGAAACTCGGGCACAGCCCAGCATTTGTGGACCATTTGTGGAAAAGTTAAAATCAAAGATAACTCACCTATAGAAATATCCCTAAAACTCCTCTAATTTCATGGAATATTTAAGGCTAAACTTTTAAGTGGTATTTATAAGATGAAAAAGGCACTGCAGTAATTACACATGAAGAATAATCTATATTCAAGGCCTCATCTGCTTCACATAGGGTGAAATGAATTTAAGAGTAATAGAAAAGTGCCTTGTGGCACAACGGCCCCTTCCTATATTTTAGTTCAATATTTTTTACCCTATTGCTATGAATCTTGAAATTTCTTTAATAAATAGATTCAATGACAGACTGAATTTTATTTAGTGATGCCAATTATTTAGGTACTATAAAACTGAAACTATAAATATTTTGAAAGAAAGGTATCTTTCTATATTTGTTTTCACACATTTTTTGTTTTTTAATGCAGATCTCTATTTATATTGAATACCATAGATAGGAAACACCCACACCTATTGACCTGGAAAATAAGTCATTTCAATGATCCTTTCCCTAGATCCGTAAAGTGCCACGCTGGTGCCAAAAACAAGGAACTGCCTAAAAGTATGAACAGTGACTTCCATTCTATCCTAAAAATAATGGCTAGTATTTGTTGAGAATTTACCATGTGCCAGTCATTGTTTTAAATACTTTACCCATACTATTTAGTTTAAGACTCAAACATTTTATAGATAAGGAAAACAGAGTCACAGAGGGACTAACTTGGCAAAACTCAAATAATTCAAGAGGTGGAGCTAGAATCTGACCGTGGGCAGTGCTGGCTCCTCAGTTTATTGTCAGGAGCTCTTAATCACTGTGCTATGAAAAGCCTTGATATTACATTCCCATAAAGCACCTGGAAGAAAGCATCTTTCCACGAAGGTCCCTTCAGCTTTTTTCTTTGGCCAACTTTTTTTTTTTTTTTTAATCTCTCCAGAGCTATAAGGTTTTCTGAAGGAGCTGTTTGTTTATAATGGAGGTTTGGAAAGAAATATCCTAAACTTTACATACATAAAGTTATATGGACTAGCTTGAAAATATGTCAAATGAGTATTTTAATAAGCCTTATATTAAAATGAACAGTTCTATGGTCATACTCTACTTCTTCAGACTTTTCACTCTTGATCTCCAAGGTATTAGACTATAGAAATAAAAAATAAAAATCTAATGTAGACTGAAAAAACCCCAAAATAATCTAAAAAATAAATTATTTCTACAATATAGTCCCTTACTACAGACCTAGTAAGATGACAGATATACTCTATACTTTGCTTTTCTACCCTCCAATGTTCATACTGGAAGGAATTCCAATGAATTGTTGAAATATACAGGATTCTAGGGAGATTTTTTCCCCCTTATTCTGAGATGTAAATGTGGTATTAAATATGTTTGGCTGAAGAGATCATGATATATTACACAAGTATCTGATAATAATTCTAACGATAATGAATTTACTTCATCTTTTTTTACCTTACAAAACTCAGTACTATATACTAATTGCTTTTTCTCATAAAATATGAGAATAGTGATGGCTTAAGAGGGTGTGAGAAAAGTACAATTATCTCCTCTCTGTAAAATCCATATAAGTGCTCTATAGTTATTATTAGAGATAATATTAACTTGTTTCTAAATTACTTAATGTTAAAAAAAATCATGTTTTTAAGAATGAAAGCTTTATTGGAAAATAACTTATCTTCCTAATGAATATAAAAGTAGTTCCCAAGGTCCCTTTTGGCTTTAATACTGTCCTAATGTAGTATGGAAACGAATGACAACAAATTCAAAACAATTTCCAGCAATTATCAATGTCCAGCACAATGGAGTAAAAATAATACTTTAGCTAATAAAAGGAAGAATTTAATACCCTCTCTATTATTGCACTTGCTAAACTTCACTTACTTTGATTACATTAGTGTGTGGCAGCTGGTCATTTATTTATCATACTTGAGTTTATTTCTGCAGACCTACCCAAAGGACCGAAAGCAGTTTCCAAGTGAAGCCTGAAGATGAGCTGATAGAATATGGAACTCAAGGTCTCCCTTTTCTCCTATGGCTAAGCATAAAGACTAAGCACTGGTCTCAGATCAGTGCAACTTACTAACTGATCCAGGGCACCATTCAACTCTTTATCCAAGGTAAGAAGTGACAGGAAAGACAAAGTGTTGGTATTGCAGGAGACAATTTCTTTTTGGTTGTTGTTTATTTTAGAAAAGATTAAGTTCTTTCATATTAAGAAAGATATGTGACTATATCAAAATGCTTGTTTTAAGAATGATCATGTAATAAATTTCTTTAAAAAAATTGGCTAAATTTACATAAAAACCAGTTAGATGTGGAGTACAGAGAACAATAGATAATTTAAGGTTAAAAAAAGGTTCTTTACTCTAAATATTGTAACTACTAAGGAAAAAACATCCTACAAAGGTGAAAGAAAATATCTTCTTCCTTAAGAGTCAAATGCAGGTTACCAATAAATAGTCTCTAAGGTCCTGAAGTTCAGGAAATTGGTTGCTGTCGGCTTATCTAAGTCCAGGCTAAATTTTGCCCCTAATGGGTATGATGTGGTAAGGAAGACTGAAAGAGCTAGCCTTTGGAATTAAGATCTATATTTAAACCCCAGCTATGCCATTTCCTAGTTTATGACAAACCTCTCTGAGCCTTAGTGTTCCAACAGATAAAATAACTTTTATCTTGGGGGGTTTATAGGAAAAGTAAATGAGACCTTTGTGATTTTCCTATTATAATTAGAACCCATCCAATAATTTTAATTAAAAGATTTTCCTATTATAATTAGAACCCATCCAATAATTTTAAATAAGAGAATTAAAAAAAATGATTTGTTTCACTAGCAGCCTCTCTAGTGAGACCTGCAAGCAGACCTTTTCAAGTCCAAAGGCCTACATAAAAAACCGTTTTTTTCTTTTACTCATGACATCATAGCCACTACAAAAACTACATTTGTAGGTATTACTTCTATTCAAAACATTCTGAAACAGTTTTATTATCTTTATGTTTGCCTTTAATTTTGGTAAGTTCACTAAACATTCTATACTACTTCTTACTAAATGAGTTATTTAGTTGGAGCCTTTTACCCATGCTAAAGGAAAGACTGATATAATGGTAAACAGCACTGCATGGTGGAGGACTGTCTATAAAATCCACAATGAAAGAAAGAGTTAATAGAGGAAGCAGACCACATATTTAAACAGCCACTTTTTTTTTTTTTTTTGGTTATTGAGACAGAATCTCACCCTATCCCCTGAGCAGAGTATAGTATAGCTCACTGCAACCTCTGACTTGGGCTGTGGGCATCCTGATGAGTCAGTTTCCTGGATTGCTGGGATTACAGGCACTTGCCACAGGGCGCTGGTCTAGGTTTTTTATTTTATGTCAAGTAGGGGTCTCACTCTCGCTCAGACAAGCCTTGAACTCCCGAGCTCAAGCAATCCTCCTGCCTCAGCCTCCCACAGTGCTGGGATTACAGGTGTGAACCACCACGCCCAGCTACAAATAGACTTTGAAGTAAGACAGAACTAGGTCCAAATACGGTTCAACTAATTACTCTATGAACCTGAGGGAGTCACTTAATTTCTCTGAGTATCAATTTCTTTTGTAAAATGAGGAAAATAAATACCTACCTACTAGAACACTTACACAGTTTAAAGTCTTTAGGACAATAACTACCATATAATAAGATCCTAATAAATGCTTGGTTTCTATTCTTATTAATACCACTTATTAATTAGAGTGTTCTGAGAAATTGTTTAGCTTTACCTGTGTCTTATTTATGACACTGAATAATTGTGGGTATGTGAGTATCGGTAGTAGAAAAAAGCATTTAATATTCTCTAGTGACTACAGATCTCTTGCATGAGATTTTATTTATTAAAATACTTTTATCTTTCCTGACATTTCAGAAAGAAGAAGAATGGGGAATGGAGCAAATAGCAGCCACCACATTCTAGGCTGGGTGTTAACTGCACTGGGCATTTAGTACTGAGTGGAAAGTGAATCCTCTTAGGTCCCTAAATATATCTGTATCTTCCTCTAAACTGTCATTTCCTCAGATAAAGCCTTCATTATCTCCCATAAGGATTACTACAATAACTTCCTATCTTGTCTCCTTGCTTCCACTCTTGCCTACACTCTAATCCATTATCTAACATGAGCCAGAAATATATTTTAAAAATATGAAACATATTATACCTCTGAAGTCCCTATCATATCCTCTGTGGTCCTAAGCCTCCAAGAAGGTCCCCAGTGATCACACTTCCTGACATTCACAACTGCATGTAGTTCCCTTCCATGCTGTAGCCAGGTTGGTCTATGTGGCCAACTACATCCATCAGAAATGATGAAACTACTTCTAAAATTTGGTTATAAAAGACTGTGGTTTCTCTGTCCAGTGCTATTCCAATGATCTGTTCTCTCTTTCATTCTCTTGGATCTTTCACTGTGAAGGAAGTAACTGCCATTATGACTGGCTCTGTGGAGAGAGCCACATGGAGAAGACTTGGGCCAACAGCCAGAGAGGAACTAAGGCGGCGGACATCACACGAGGGAGCTTGGAAGTGGATTCTCCAATTCTGGTTGAGCCGTGAGATACTGTAACTGCCCCATAAGCTTGAAGGCCTTCAAGAGGGCCTGTGAGTCAGAAACATGCAGTGAAACACTCCCAGATTCTGGACTCAGAAAAAATGTGTGAGATGTTTGCAGTTTTAAGCTATGATGTTTGTGGTCATTTGGTATACAGCAAGAGATCATCACTATAGCCTACAAAGGTCCCGCTAAACTAATCGTTGTCTACTCCATTAAACTTAATTCCTATCCTTTGCTCAGTAGGCTCCAGTTACATAGGCCTGCTTTAAACTCCTCCAAGGGCCAAGCTTTCGCCAACATTTTTGTACCTGTTCCCTCTACCAATATCTATTTAAACAGCTGTTTGCTTCTCACTCTTCAATGATTATTCCCCTTAACTCTACCTAAGATATGCCCCGTCTTTTATTTCACCCAGTACTTGATTTTCTTCATAGTACCGATCACAACCTGTTTCCCCCTTCCACCCATATAAGAAAGTAAGCTGCCACTTTAGAATAAGGATAAAACCCATCACATTCTTCATTGTATTTTCTACATTTATTCAGGAAGCTAAATGAATATTTGCTGAATGAATAAGTGATTGAAATACTTTTTCAAAAAAGGAAACAGATATAAAACTTACTTTAAATATTAGGTTTAGTAATAAAGGCTAAACATTCTTACAATAAGCATTGAGTGGAAAGGGTATCTTCACGCAATTTTATAATAACCAGGAAAGAACGTGCAGTCTACCTACTTGATTTTGGCCACAACAAACAGATCATTGAATAGAAAAAGATGCCGCTCCTGCCTCTGCAAGCCTCTTCTGAGTTCTACGCGACCATCAATCAGCAGAGTCCTACTGGAGCACACAAATGAGGACAGCAATGCACACGTATCAATGCTAGCAGAAGGACTTTCCCTGTAACAGATCCAATTCCACAGATCAGTTAATCAAATGGTCAGATAGAGGACCAAGTTTTTATAAAATTACATAGTTGGTTAAAGAAAAAAACCCTCTAACAATGGCACAGTGTCCTTCCTGGTCCCCAGTCTATTCTTTAAGCCATAATCTTTAACATTTCATTATGAAGATTTTGAAACACAAAGTTGAAGTAATTTTATGATAAACACATGTATGTAGGTTGATATTTTACTGTTGTTGCTTCATTATATACCTATCCGACTATGTATCCTTCTATCTTTTCATTCATTTATTTAGAAACAGGGTCTTGCTCTGTCACCTAGGCAGGAGTGCAATGGCAGGATCATAGCTCCTTATAACTTCTAACTTCTGGGCTCAAGCTATCCCTCCTGCTTTAGCTGCCCGAGTAGCTGTGACTACAGGCATGTGCCACACACTTGGCTAATTTATTAATTTTTTTTTGTAGAGATGGGGATCTCCTGACACTAACCAGGCTGGTCTTGAGCTCCCAAAGTGCTGGGATTTATAGGCATGAGCCATCTTAATTGGACTATCTATTCATCAATACATTTTATTTTTGGCATTTCAGTATAAACTGCATAAAGCATACATATGCCCCACAAGACTTCAGCATGCATATCATTAAATAGAGTTCAATATTTAGATTTTTTGATATAAAATTTATATCCAAAATGTACAAATACACAAATCTTTATGTATATTCGCTATTTTTTATGAAGCCCTTTTTAAGGCATATTCATTGACTTTTGACAGATGTATTCACCTGTGTAATCTAAGTCCTTATCAAGATATAGGACATTATAATCACTCAAAAAATTATGTCTAGCCCCTTCTGGTTATTATACAAATTAACCAAATATAGTCTCTATGGATTGACCCCTGGGTTATTTCTTGACTGCAGAATGAGATCTATTAGTTCAAAAGCTCATTGGTGTCAAACTCAAATTTTGACATTCCCAATTAAAAAATAGCCCACATAAGCAGAATTTAGCCACTAATAGCTTTCTGGTTTGCATACTTCATAAAAATACACCTAGCTTCTGCTGGCCATTGATAAGAGAGACCCCAAGTTGCTACTGCATTAGAGCTCTCTGACCCAGACTTTCCTGACTGCATTACAGCTGGACATGTAATCTCTGGAGATGCTCTCTCTGCTCCTCCTCAATCCCAGGAATCCTCTTCCCTCTTCCCTTTTTGAAATGTGGTCCCTCGTCATAAGCCTCTGGACAGTCTCATGTGTTGAGGAATTTCCTTTCTCTTGCAACCTTGTGCAATGATCATTATTTTTTATCCTTGATCAGCACCCAAATCCCCAACTCCTTACACCAGTCAATCCTCCCTCCATCGCCCTGGAGGCAACCACTTCTTTCCCTCTGAAGATTAGTTTTGCCTGTTCTAGAATTTTATGTAAATGGAACCACAATAGGTACTCTTTGTGTAAGATATATTTTACTCAGCATATTGGAATTCATATAATGTAATAAAATTTATAAGTAATCCATTCCTTTATATTATCCAACAGTATTCAATAAATAGACATACCAGAATTTATCTATTCTCTTACTGATGGACATCAGGGATTTTTCCAGTTTCAACTGCTGCTGTAACTAGTCTTTTTGTGACCTATGCTTTCATTTCTTTTGGGTAAATTCCCAGGAGTGAACTTGTTGTTTCATAGACTAGGTGTATGTTTAATTTTAGAAAAAAAAGAAAAAAAAAAACAAAAAACCTTCTCCTTAGTTATTCAAAGTGCTTGTGAGATTTTATATTACCTGCAGTACAGCAGGGAAGTTCCAGTTGCTCCACAACCTTACCAACATTTGATGCTGTCAGTCTTTTGAATTTTAGCCAGGCTAAAGAGGCTGTATAGTGGCCTCTCATTAGGATGTTAATTTGCAGTTTAAAATCTGATGACTGATTTCTGTCATGTTCTTACTACCCATTTGTGCATCTTCATTAGTAAATTCTTCAATTCTTTTGCTCATTCTTGCTCATTCAAAAACATTGAATTATCTTATTATACACATATTATCTATTAAATTACAGGAATTTTTTATGCTTCCTAGATATACTGGGAAAGGATACAGTGCTTTTGCAGGTGTGTATTTTGGAAAATATTTTCTCCCAGTCGGTTGCTTGCTTGTACAATTTCTTAACTGTGATTTTGATAAAGGTTTTAAATTTTGATGAAGTTTTATTCATTGATTTTTTTTCATATAGTGTTTCATTTCTGACATTTCTAAAAAACCTTCACCTATCCGTCAGCCATGAAGATATTCTCCTATGTATTCTATGTGCATTTTACACATTATTTTGGTTTTTACATTTAAGACTAGGGTCCACCTCAAATTACTTTACTTTGTGATATAAGGCAGAGGCTGAGATTCAGTTTGCTTATTTAGATGAATACCTCATCATTCCAACACCATTTGTACAAAAGACTTCCCCTTCCTTAGTGAAGTGCTTTGGCACCTTTGTTACAAATCACCTGACTATAAAGCATAGATCTATTTCTAGGCTGTCTTTTCTGTTGCACTGATCTGTTTGCTGATTCTGATGCTACAACCACATTGTCTTACTGTTTTATCATTATGGTAAATCAGGAAATTAGGTAGTACAAGCTCATCAACTTTTTCCTTTTTGAGACTGCTTAGGATAATCCAGGTCCTCTGTATTTCCACGTACAGATTTCACCTGACTTACAAGGTTTAACATACAATTTTTTGACTTTATAATGGTGTGAAAGAGATACATGTTCAATAGAAACTGTGTACTTCAAATTTTGATATTTTCTTGGGATAAGTTAACTGTGTTTTTGACTAATAAGATATTCAACTTAATGATAAGTGTATTGGGACATGATCCCATTGTAAATCAAGGAGCATTTTAGAGATTAGCAAAGATAAAGAACAAAGGAGGGAATGTCTATTGTGATGAAGGAAGAAGAGATGAGCTCAGCTGCAAAGGCAATGAGTCTGAAATTATCAGGGGACTAGGTGGTATGGGACTGTCAGTCAGGGAGAAGCACAGATGTCATACACAGACAGGTGGATTAACATTTGAGAATCGCTAGAACTTCTAGGGAAGGAACACAGAATAAGAAAAAAGGTAGAAACACACCATATGAAAAGATGTAAATTGATGTAAATTGAAGAGGTGAAGGGAAGAGAAGCTATGAATAAGAAGAAGTAGCAGAAAAAGCAGTGGTGGTCTAGAGAGCTGAAACTGGAAAGGATAATGACCTGAGGGCTGAGAAGATATATGAGGAAAGTTGGTCATCAAGATCTTCAAGAAAACAGTGCCAGAAGAATTCTGAGGGCAGAACTCAAATGGCCTGAGGTTTGGGAATGAATGAATGAGAAGTGCAAACTGAAGGCAGGAACTCAGGTTAATTTTTAGCAGCCAGCATAAAACTTAAGGATTCAAAAGTGGTACAGCTGTTGAAGAAGGAAAGGTATGAAGAAAGACAAACAAACATCCCTGCGGTAGGTATTATTATCCCTCATAGATTGAAGCTATGTGCAGTGGTCAAAATATACTGCTGTTAAGTGAAGGTTATTTATAAGTATAGTTTCAAAGTATGTACTTTAAATATGTACTCCATGTAACTTCACAAATGGACAAGCACATCATATTTTGGCTCAACTCCCTCTTCTGCTCATGGTGACTTTGAGTTATGTGGTCTAGGACTTAAAGACTTGGGTAGGGTGGCTAACCCAAGCGTTTTTCCTAAGTAGTATGATACAGAAAGTTATCTGCTTGCTTCAGCTTCTTCATATGTAAAGTAATACAGTTGGAATAGGACTATAAAATAAAATAACATGTACTTAAGAGGTGGAATTAAGATTACTGATAACAGGGAAATAGATGAATATGATTAACTATTTCAGAGAGTATAACCCTATTCTAAAGCATAGCTTATAAATGTACCTTAGCACCTCTGGGAAATAACCCAGAGTTGAAATAAAACAAAAAATGAACAACAGTAATAACAGTATTAAAAGGACTAAGAGATTTTTCTTAAAAGAGGTACTCAAAAAATAAAAAATAAATTGTATTTATTATAAATAAATACATTAACTACTAATTAAGCACATATTATGTAATAACTAGTCCTTTGAAAGAAAGGGGAATTTCTGTGTTTGATACAATAGATTGGAATTAAGCAAAGAGAAAAGAAAAGGCCCACATTCATTACCACAGAGAAAAATTCTTTTTCTTTCAAATTCTTTTGAGGTTGGGGAGTGGGAGAAGGTATAATGAGATCTTTTAGTATGTAGTAATTTTAAAACTTGTAGAAAACAAGAATAAAGCTTCACTTGCTCTTGTAAAAACTGAGCAAGGGCAAGACTAGCAAGCAATGTATGAATGAAAGAATAAAACAGCATTTCACATAGTTTCATTTTTTTTTTTTTAAGTTGTGTAACAGAAAAGGGGAAAATCACTTTTTGCATTTTGGTTTTGGTATTCAATAAATAACTGCTCTTTAATTACAAACAATTCATCATATAGCATTATGGTTTAAACCAGGAATCCACACACTATTACTCAAAGGGTCAGATAATACATAGTTTGGGTTTTATGGACCATGCAGTCTCTGTCAAAACCATTCAAATTTGCCTCTATATTGCAAAATGAGTCACAGACAATACATGAACGAAGAAGTGTGGCTGTATTCCAATAAAACTTTATTTATAAAAACAAGCCAATTATCTGGGCCAAATTGAATGATCTTTGGTTTAAACAATACTTTAAAAACATTTTAATGCTCATAAATGAAGAAGAACCTGAAGTAATCAGGGAATTTATCTTTTTTTGCTTGAGGTTAACCTAGTCCAAAGATTAGACTGTTTTTAAAGCTCGTTTGTATTTTAAAGAAATTCCAAAGGATTTTCATATGTAATAAATCATTTTTCTCCCCATAATAATACTTTCAAATAAGTAATTTCGGTGGTGGTGTCAGGGAGCATCCAGAATGAAATTAAGACAATTTTCTTATTCTGTGTGGATTTACCAGGCTGTCATTTTAAAGCTGTACATAGGAATATGGCAAGAAATGCCTCAACACTTTAGCAAATACTCATGTAGGTTGCTAGAATAAAAGCAAATATCTCAGCACTCACATAATTTAAAAGAAAAGAATCTTTCATAGATGTAAACAAAAATTTAAACAACCTTTGGTTTTTAAAACTACAATCTTAGTTTTTTTTACTTAAATATATTTCTCAATAATATGATTCCAAAGTGTTTATTTTTATTTTGAGGGCAATGTAGACATGTTTATTTTAATCTTTTAGTGTATGGAAATTGGGGGAGGGTAAGGCTATAACCTAGTCATTCTCTTAATATGGCCTGATTAAGATTCCCAAGTTATAATTGGACAAAAAGATAAATTCCCAAGTCATAATTAACAGAACTCTAAAATGATCTAACAAATACATGCATGAGTAGAATCTATGACTTAATCTGCTGCCTGCTTCTTATATATTAACAATTCATTTCCAAATGGGATTGTAAAGCCATTTCTGAAAGGCAAAGAGCAGTTTTAGGACCTTAATTGTTCTCTCTTAAAACTAAATAATAGCTTTATGAGACCAAAACACAGTAGTATCTCTAATATCTAATGCTTACTACAGTAATTACAAAAGAAACCAAAATTCAGTATACTTCTTGAAAATAACTATATTTGTAAATAGTAGACAATTAGAGATTATGATACAAGTACTAACAATAGACAGGATCTGGATAATGTCAAAGCCTCATATAGTAACTAGGACACAGTTATTGTTCAGTAATTGTTGAATAAATATAATTTATCTCCCCCCTCCCAATTTACCCATAACTCAAAGCCCATTCCAAATGCCACCTCTTCTATGAAAACTTTCTCTCAATGAAATCCTTTCTTGGCAGAGATGGGGCTTCAGGATGGCAGTTTAGAGACATTTCCTCATCAGCTGCTCTCAGGAAGGTCAGGGAGAGAAGCATTTTGGGGGAGGGTAAGATCATAACCCATTCATTCTCTAATGTAGCCTGAATAAGATTCCCAAGTTATAATTAACAGAGCTAAAATGATCTAACAAATACATGTCCAAGTAGAATCTATGAATTAACCTGCTACCTGCTTCTTCTGGACCATCCTGCCCAGAAACAGTGTTGTGAAGTCACAGAGAGACAGTGTGGGGCACCAAGGATGAAAAAGCCATTTCACCCTCAAAGCATGGAGGCCACGAAGATCAAAGGGAAGGAGGAAGTGAGAGAAGTAAATAGGAGAGGGAAGGAAGGAGAAGAAACCACCCTTCCAGAGGAACCAACAAAAAATTACTGGCAAATTGAGAATCAAATCAAAGACAAAATACCCTTCACAGTAGCATCAGAGAAAAATGAAATACCTTGCAATATACTTTAAAAGGCCATGAAGGAACCCTACAGAGAGAACAATGAAACACTGAGAATAAAGAATTAGCAGAGGATGTTAACAGATGGAAGAACACATCGTGCTTATGGCTGGGAAGAACCAACTTGGTTAAAATGTCTATACTACCCAAAGAGATCTATAGATTTAACACAATATTCATTAAAATACCAATATCATTATTTGAAGAACTTGAAAAAATAGTTTTTTGTTTAGTGTAGAACCAAAAAAAAAAAAAAAAATGCAATTCTATGAAATAAGAACAAATCTGGAGTTATCACATCACCGGACCTCAGATTATATTACAAGTCTAGAGTGATCAAAACAGCATGATATTGGCATAAAAATAGAGACACAAATCCTTGGAACAGAATAGAGAACCCAGAGGTGAAACCAGTCTCATGTCATCATCTGATCTCTGATAAACCAAACAAAAGTATACACTGGGATAAAGGATCCCTGTTTAATAAATGGCACTGGGACAACTGATTAGCCACATGTAAAAGACTGGACTTGCAACTCTCACTACTTACAAAATTAACTCACACTGGATAAAAGATTTAAATCTAAGATACAAAACTATAAAAATTCTATAGCAGCAACAACAACAATAAATATATGGGATCTGATCAAGTTAAAAGTTCCTGCACAGCTAAGGACACAGTCAAAAAAGTAAACAGAAAACCTCCATAATGGGAGAAGATATTTGCATGTTATGAATCTGACAAAGAGCTAACAAGCAGAATCCATAAAGAACTCAAGCAAATCAGTAAGAAAAGAACAAATAACCCCATTAATGATTGGGCAAGGGACATGAACAGAATCTTTTCTCATGAGGACAGATGAATAGCCAACAAACATGAAAAAATGCTCATTGTCCCTAATCATCAGAGAAATGAAAATCAAAATGAGTTATCAAATGAGTTATCATTTAACCACAGTGAGAATGAGCCACATCACAAGGTCCCAAAGCAACAGATGCTGGCATGGGCAAGGACAGAAGGGAGCACTCATGTACTGTTGGTGGGACTGCAAACCACTACTGTCTTTGTTGAAAGAAATATGGAGAATCCTCAAAGAACTAAAAGCAGAACTTCCATTTGATATACTGCAATTCCATTACTAGGTATCTCCTCAAAAGAAATAAAAGTCATTCTATTGTAAGAACATTTGCACTTGAATGTTTATAGTAGCTCAATTCAAAAATCTCAAAGATGTGGAAACAACCCAAGTGCCCTTCAATCTGTGAATGAATTAATAAACTGCAGCATATCTCTTTCTCTACACACACACACACACACACACACATTTTTACATATAATACATATATATGTATTTTTGAAGTTAGGGATGTGCAACCTATATTACGAAATAGGTTGTTTCAAAAGTTTTGTCCGTTTTAATGTGTTTTTGTAGCTCCATATCTCAATAAATATTTCTTCTACTGTGTCGTGGTATATACTGATCGATGGAGAATTTTGGACTCTACACTTCGATGCTGTTCATTTTTTTCTACTTTTAATTATTTTTATTCTTTTCAGCCTATTACTATATGATGTCATTAAGCGATTTTTGGCCAATTTTTCTCTACGAATTCAAATTGAACCAAAGCACTGCTGAAACAGCCCAAAAAATTAACCAGGCATTTGGCAATGATAGTGTTAATGAACGCACTGTTAGACGTTGGTTTGCGAAATTTTGTTCCAGAAATTTTAGCCTTGAAGATGAGCCCCGAAGTGGTCGATCTAGAGTAATCCAGGACGAGGATTTGAGGACCCTGATGGAGACTGACCCATCACAAACGGTGCTTGTGATGGCGGAAGAACTGGGTGTCAGTTCCCATGTGGTTTTTGATGGTTTAAAACATATTGGAAAGGTCAAAAAGCTCAAAAAGTGGGTGCCCCACGATTTAAACGATCGGCAGAAATTGTCATATTTCGAGGTTTGTTCTTCATTGCTTTTGCACAACCAAAACGATCCTTTTTTGGATCGGATCGTCACGTGTGATGAAGAGTGGATTCTCTATGATAATAGGAAACGTTCAGGACAGTGGTTGGACACCGATGAGCCACCCAGGCACTTCCCAAAGGCGAAACCCCACCAAAAAAAGATCATGGTTACTGTATGGTGGTCAG